>JAXCLM010018901.1:0-10797 GCA_035583075.1 Eurycea guttolineata | reverse complement strand
CTAATCCATTCCCTCCCCCTTGAATCCCCTCAGCTGTCATGCCACTACCATACCAAAGACAATGTGACAGATCCTGCTGTGCTGTGAGTACACATTGAAACATTTTCTTCTCCTAGTAGCACTTCCAAATCCTTTAACATGCCTTTCACCCTTTTGGTTGTATCAGGCTTCTGCGTTGAAAGTAGAATGCCCATATAAAGTATAAAGGCGCTATATAAAGTATAAAAGCCCTACTGGGCCGAATTCAGCCATTCACAAGCTTTCGGGAAGGGGGACAATAGCTCTCCTTGCCCCCCCCTGTCTGTTGTCATGAAACCGCTGGACATTAGTGCACTGCTCCACCCAACTAGAAGCTGTCAAAAGTGCTTACGTTTCTCTTTCTTAAGAAATGACAGCATCCTTATCAGCAAACTATTTTTATGTAAAAAACGCTACGGTAATTATTTCAGAAATGTGACCAGTCGTGTATTCAGGGGCAGATGAAAGCACGTAAATGCATTAATCATCTTCCTGCTGCCTCGGATGCACTGTTTTTGCCCTGGCTGGAATTACAGTTTGCAATGAATTCAATTCATTCTTTCAATGATGCCATAATTGGATGGAGTTTATGAGAGGTTACTTGTACACAGGGTATGTAATCACAGAAAACTTAGATGTGCTACAATGTATTTATAAACTCTTTTTATACAATGTGGCACCCTCCAGCTTGGTTTGCAATTGCAGAACCCATGGCTTGCAGAACCCATGCTCCGCTCTGGCTTGGGCTTGTCTTGAACTGAAAATGTTGAAGTTCGCCTGCTCTACTCACCACTAGCCAGCACCTCCCTTCCCCCTTCCCGACTTAAAGAATAGTGCCAGCTCTATTGCCCATCCCAGTGCACTGCTGCGGGTTGGAGAGGATGATCCAGGAGGCACTTGTACATTACAAACACAGCTTGTGCTCCAGCACCAGATCAGATGTGGAATACTGTAGTCTTTGAGCCCAGCACAATGAGTCACAGATGATTCCTCACCACAGAAGGGACAAGGCAAAATGAAACTTTCAGTCAAAAGCACACTAATACAAAAGCAGTTAGTTCTCTGAAGCATCAATTGTCAGCAATGGGTTGTTCTGTTTTTGCTGCAGTTCAGTTCAAAGTTCAAACAGATCCCAGGGGAGGAGAATGGGCCAGTTTACTGTGCCGTTTACTGACAATGACACCTTGCATTCGAATGCGAGGTGTCAACAATTAAAACAGCTGTTCTCACTGCCATCTGGCTGGAGTCACTGTAAACCTAAGAAACTATCTGTTATGAGTGTGAAGTTAACTACGGTCGCTAGAGGATCTTCCCTGAAAGATGGTGTTTTGTGTGTGAGTGTGTTTCAGTGTGTTGGTGGTGCATGGATTAGTTTGGGTGTTAGTTAGTGGGGTTGGTTGGTCGTTACATAGAACATGCATGCAGCAACCTTGAAAGGTGCTCTAGTTAGGCAGGCCAGGGGGATGGGTGTGGACTTGAGTGTTTGTGTGGCTGAGACAGTGAGGATATTGTGTATAGGGTGGGGTTTAGGGTTCTTTTCGATCTGGCTGGGTTGCAGGGTTTGTTTTGGAATTCTGGCTGACAGAGTTCTGAGAGATTCTGTTAGCAACTGCTTTTTCACTGACCTGTGGTGAGTGCAATTGTGTTTCTCTGAAGCTCCTGAGTAAACTCTCTTTTCAGAGAGTTGAGGAGGGACACAGTGTTTCAGGTTTATTAAAAGCTTTATTTAGCTCACAGAGCTATCAAAAGAGAATTTACAAAATACAATTTTACTACAATTACAGTACAACTGTTTAAATAATAAATGGATTATAAACAAAACCAAGTTTCACAAAATACAAATTCCTTTTCTTCCAAATACATTCAATAAAATTGACTATTGCACATATTTCTTCGACACTCTTTGCATTAAATAAGGAAAACACAGGATTGAACAGTTTTCTCGATAAGGTCCCAGCTAGCCATTGTTCGCGCTCCGCATTGTATAAAGGGCAATCTAGTAGAACATGCTTTTCAGTATCCTCGATCATGCACGTGGGACAAACCCGAAGTTCTCTTAACAATTTTACTCGAGGTCCTACATATGACATAGTTGGCATAATACCAAGGCGAAATCTGAGGAACTTTTTAAATAAAGTAAATGAATCACAGATGTCAAAGTGTACCTCTCTACCCAAAAATAGTTTATTGGCAAGGAAAACAAAGGCAAAGAGACAAGATGTTTTATATCAGCTTCAGTGCTAAGTTTTTTCAAAATACATTTTAATTCAAATTTTGAATAGTTTTCCTCCCAAAAGAAAAAGCCCAAATCAAATTTGGCTACAACCAACAATATTCTTGACGTCAAGGGGTGATCTTTTTCATGCAGAAAAGACTGTTTAAGATCTGAAACACAAAAATCAGATGCCAATTAATTCTTAGACCACCATAAGTCCCACATAAAACAAAGGAATCTAAAAAGTGCCTTAAAATTGCAAGACATCAAATCCAATTCCAAGCGAATAGCCTCTACTGGCACTGAAAGTCCCAGTCCTGGGCAAGTTCACAAACAAAAACCGTCCAACTTATTCAGCTCTGACCTAACAGTATGCCCCCAGATTTCGCAGCCATAAAGGGCCATGGGCACAACTTTCTTCCCGTAAGCAGAGATTAAGGGTACAATTGAATTGCCTCCATACAAACAGTTGAAAGTCTAAGCCCCAAAATGGCACTTTTGCATTTAGATAGTACTACGTCCTAGTGCTGTTTCCATGCCAATCTTTTCAAAAATAACAAACCAAGATATCTAAATTCGCTTACATTTACCAACCTTCTTTCCCCTATAAACCAACTATGGTGGTTTAGTTTGTTCCCAAATTGTAAAGTATAGGTTTTGTCCAAATTAACGACTAGACCATTGTCCAAACAATAAGAAAGAAAAACAGTAAGTTTACGCTGCAGACCACATTTGGTACGATCCATTATGATCATGTCGTCTGCGTAAGACAAGTAATCTAGCCTTTTAGACATGGCTCTAGGTGGGACACAGTCTGGGATTGCTAAAATTTCCGGAAGATCAGGAAGAAAAAGGTTGAATGACAGGGGTGCGAGCACGCATCCCTGTTTTACCCCTCTTTTGGTTAGCAAGGGGTTGGAAAGTTCACCTGCTCCACCGAATCTTATTTGCACCCATGTATCCGAGTGCAAGGTGGTTAAGATTTTTAACAAATAGTTGGGAATACCACCTTCCTTGAGTTTATCCCATAAGCGAGCCCTGGGAACCCAATCGAAGATGGCTTTTAGGTCAATAAAGCAAGCAAACAGCTTGCCTTCACAAGTTAGGTACTTGCCTGCTAAATAATCCAAACAAAAAGCCTGGTGCAAGGTGGAACAGTGCTGACGGAATCCCGCCTGAGTAAGATGTAACAAAGAATTTGAGTAAACCCAATTTTCTAGTCTAGTGAGAACAATGCGCCCAAAAATCTTTGACGTTATGTCCTGTAGGGCAATTAGTCAGAAGGATGATGGTAGCAAACGTGGTCCCTTCTTATAGATAGAAAATAGAAGAGCCCCTTTCCAGCTGCAGGGAACGGTACCACTACTTAGAATTGAATTAAAGATAGGTTTTAAAATAGTGGCCCATGCGAATGCATTCATAGAGAATATAAATGGTGGCACCTCATCCGGCCCTGCCGCCCTAGATTTACAAACGGCCCCAATGCATAGCACAATTTCATTGACAGTACACAATTCCGGGTCACACCCACAATTCCCCTCTACTTCTCTACTTGTCGTGGCAGGAATCTGGTATATCCATCATAGTGGCAAGCAATAAAGTGTATCCAATCGTCTAACAAAATCTCGCTTGCGGGTTCCTCCCTCACACCCCCGGAGAACACAGTGTAATTTATATGGTGTAACGCATGCCCAGTGTAAATATTTAAAATACAGTAACCTTAAGCGCATATGAATCGACACATTTTGGGACAGCAGGCAAGTCAAAGACCAGTCAGTATCATCTATCCTACATCCCATCTCCACCTCCCATTTCAACTTAATGTTTAGTTCTACATTTCAGGCTTTGTTCATTAATTTATTGTACAGTATTTGTATTTGGTGAGTCAAATTTACAGAGGTTAAAATATGTGATAATAGCATATTCTTGGGTGGTTTAATTGGCAATGTACCCCACAATGATTTCAAAGTGTGTTTAATTCTATACCACATACATAGACCAGGGTGGGATAAATTCAAGCAATCATTTAGAACTCAATAGAGGGTAGTGTACTTATATCACACCCTCCGACAGTCATATTGCAGCATACAAATTAGAATTTACACATATATAAAAAAATTAAACACATTTCTTTAATGAAATCAATTCTCATACTTTACAGTGTAACTTGGGATAATCACATACAACACAATACATTAAATACATCATTACATTCAAGACAATTGTATACAAAGTTAAAGAAAACAGCACAAGAAGGAGACTAGTTCATGAGACCACAGTGCGGGAGGAAAATGTGTCCCCACTGTTGCTGAACTCCTTCCTTGCGTGGGTGCTTGCAGGGATAGTAACCAATTGTTCCTGCTGTGGGTACTAGTCCTCCAAACGTACCGCCACCCGTATACCAAACCAAGACAAACTGCCGACAAGCTGTTTCATCCCATGTACGGTGGTCCCACTGTCTGGGCCACTAGGGAACTTCTTCAGGGCACACTACTTGAAATTATCCACACTGCAAATTCAATAGTCAATAATAATAAACTTTATTTGTAAAATAAATTACATAAAGTTAACATACATATACATATACATATTATCAAAATATATACAAAATGTGCTATTGTAAACATATTCTAATAAAGTGCCTATAAAATGAAATAAAATAAACTACATAATTGTACGTAAACAAAATTAAATCAACTTAATAAGATTGCCTATGGGGTCCAATATTCCAGATGTCTTGTAAAAATTAAATAATCTTGCAATGTCAACTATTTCATTAAAATTCATTAAAACAATCATTCTACCACTTTCACTAAAAATATTTGTTAAAAGGTTATTAAGCCATCTTTTCCTGTGCAATACAAGTTGTTTACAATTCAGTGTCAAGTGCATCCAGTAATCTTTATATTCTTTTTTACAATTACAAAATGTATACGTTTTAACATTGTGATTTACAATTCTGCAATACACTCCTATTCTGAATTTAATGTAGAATTTACATAACGTTAATGATGTCATAGTATACATATAACCAGGTAGTATCCCCGGAACATAAATTTTCCTATAATTTGACAATGAAGTCAATACATCCAGTGATTCTTCATTTGATTCATTTGAATTTTTAATTGTTTCTTTTTTCCATTGACTTATTGTCAGATCCTTTAAAGATTCCCAAACACTACCATCCGTCCATTTACACATTAATGAACAAAGGGAATTGCGTATATTCTTTGTACTATCCATATTGATATTTAATATTTCTTGCAAGGCATAGTAAGAAACTAGTTCATCATCACTTTTGTATAATTTAATATAAAATTTTAATATTCGACTTTCTGCTAGGATTGTAATATTTTGTATATTCAACTCACATCTCAGAGCCACACTAGGTGTTCCTTTGGGGCAATCCAAGGCAATTCTTAATAATTTGCTTTCTATTTGTTCCAGTTTCTTAAAACAAGCTAGCCCCCATACCTCAACTCCGTACATCAATTTAGATAAAATCTTACTCTTGTATAGTTTTATAAATGATAAATAATTCCGTGAATCAAAGTTTTTTAAGAATCGCTTGACCCCGCACATTTTTCCAAAGATCACAGGCCATATTTTATCTAGGTGCATATTCCAATTTCCATCACATGAAAAATTCAGCCCAAGATAACAGTAAGTACTAACTATATCAATCTTAGTGCCTTTCATGGTAACAATTATATTTTCAATTTTCTTGTTTTTACTTTTCCTAAATAGCATAAGCTTAGTTTTCTGTATATTTATTTTAAGGCATTTTTTGTTACAATATTCAACTAAATCATTGAGTTTATTCTGTAATCCTTTAACACTAAGGTCCAAAATAACAGAATCGTCTGCATATCCCAATTCATGCACTTTAAAACCATAGATAACAGGTGGTATAGTAGACCCTGAATTTAAAAAAGTTTTTGAAAAATCACAAACATACAAGTTATACAATAAAGGTGCCAGGACGCAGCCCTGTTTAACACCCTTTTCCGTTCTAATTTTTTTAGTCAATTCGTTCTTTTCAGAATATCTAACTCTAATCCACGTATTAGTGTAATAGCTTTTGATCAGATGTATAATTTGAAAGGGACATCCTAAATTAGCCAAAGACTTCCATAGCATTTCCCTGTGCACTGAATCAAACGCAGCAGAGAAATCTATAAAACATGCATAGACTGTTACATTTCTATTAAGGTATTTATTAATAATTGTGTTAAGAGTCATGCACTGCTTAATTGTGCTTCCCCCAGGACGGAACCCCCCTTGAGTTGCTGGGAGGACATTTGCACTTTTTGCCCAACTCCATAAGAGATCCAACAAATATTTGGCAAAGATTTTTCCAGCACTATCCGAAATCGCCAAGATACGATAGTTCATACATTGCATGGGACAGCCTTTTTTATAAACAGGTATCCCAATGCTACCTTTCCATGATGATGGTATTTCACCTCGCAGTAGTATATGGTTATACAATTTAGTTAACACAGGTACCCAAAGCTGTATCCCGTTTTTAATTACTGTTATAGGTATACTGTCAGGTCCCGGTGCCCTAGAGGACGGGCAATCTTTTATTAGTTTCATAACTAGCAATGTACTCACTTTAGGTGTGATATCATTGTCTAAGATATACATGTATTTATCCATATCCGAGGGGATATTAATGTCTTGCTTGAAAAGGTCCCTTACAAACATTTCCCATGCTTTCCTTATAATACCATAACTTGCTACAGTATCAGTATTCGTTTCACCTCCTGATACCAGTTTCCAAAATGTCTTTTGGTTTTTATCATTCATGGCAATTTCGAGCTGGTTCCACATGAGGTCATTGTGATTTTTTTTCTTTCCCCAATAAAATCTTTTTCTCTCCACCAGTATTTTCTTACGCATATTAACTCGTGTAGTTATGTCAGATACACGATTATTTAATCTTAATCGTAAATTGGACTCAGCCTTATATTTTTTACATTCTCTATCAAACCAAGTATTCTTAGTTATAGGGGCAATAGTTCTATCAGTGTAGATTATATTCTTTACTTTTTCAACAAATAATAAATATTTATCGATAAGGTAAAAATCGGTCACTATTATCATAGCAAATTCTTTGACCAATATATTAAACATCTCTACTTTATGTAAGGCTAGACACATGTTCCAATTTAATTGATACTTTTTAGTAAGCACAGGTGTGGTTTTCATTATTTTACCTACATCACTTGTCACCGAAAAACTTGCTGTGACAGCTCTGTGATCGCCATACAACAGATCAAGAATTTTTAGTTTTACGATTGCGCATGTTATCCATTCTGGTATAATAAGGAAATCTATCAATGATTGCGCACCCCCTCTCACAAAGGTGAAATCATTAGGACCAAACCTGCCCATACACCGAAAATCATTTTCTTTTAAAATTTCTTTCAAATATCTAGCATATTTGGGGATAGATTTTTTAGGGCATTTAGGGTCTTGTAGGGTGACTTCAGTGTAGATTTTACTATTGAAGTCTCCCCCAATTATTAAGACACAATTCAGGTCTATAGATGTTGAAATATATTCATTTAAATACAAGACTCCTTCATACTTAATTCCGGCAGTTTTAGATGGATTACAATAATAGTTTAGCAACCAAACATCAGTCAGCCCTTTTATACGATGTGAAAAACATTTGCATTTCAATAGTAGTATACAATCATCTACAGTGGTAGTCTCTTCTATCCTCCAATCTAGGGAGGTGCTAATTAGTGTCATTAGACCACCTGAATTATGTCCTTTCACGCTATTCGTGGCTTTAATAAAATGACATTGATAACCAGGAACCATAATATCATCAGTGCTCCAGGTCTCCTGGGTAAATAGTATATCAATTTTTTTAAGCCAGGAGGGTATTTGTATTTGTTTGCCTTTTTTAAAATAACCAGAAGAGTTCCAGGTTGCAATCTGCAGTAATTTATTCTATTCATCCCCATCATCACTACTATCCTCATCACTTTCACACGATATGTCACTACAGTTTGAATTTACAGAGTCATCTTCATTAGTGCTAATAAATGATGTACTAGCTTGTTCGTCAGTATCAGTATCTGAATCAATGTCAGAGCTTTGCCTTCTACCACGAGGGAGGAAGGCATTTACGACTTCAGCATTAGTTAATCTTTTATTTTTGCATATATAGCTGCTTTCTACTAAGATGCCATTTTTAAACAAGTGCTTTTTATTTTTAATTATATGATCACATGTATGTTTATCAATAATATGCACTTTGGTAGTATCTATTATATCCCTTCCATTTTCAATGAATTCAATAGAGAGAAAATGATTGTTAGTTAGATAGGCCAAAGGTCTGATACTGTCGCACATCGCTAGTAAAGCATTACGGTTAAAAAATACTTGCTTTTGAACACTCTCCTTCTTCCCGATATATCTTGGTGTAAAGTAGAGAAATGTTCCTTTGGTTTTAGTATTTTTACCATATTCTTTCTTGTCAAGTATTTTTTTTCCTTCAGGTTTTTCCATGTATCTTTTAGTTTTTTTTATGTTGGTATTTTTTTCCTTATTAACCTTTCTATTTATTTTCTTTTTTTGCGTTGTTCTGTTGTCATTATCAGAAGATTCACTACAGGCCTTCGACGTACTTGGTTTAGGCAAATATGAGTGCCCCTTTTTTTTGGAAGATAATACTGGGATTTTAGCTATTTCCTTTAATTTACCTTTTCCAGTATTTTGGAAGGTTTTTTTACCATTGGGGGTTTTTAGCTGTTGTTTTTTGAATGGACTTATCGATTTTATTTCAGGCTTCTTTCCCCGTTTATCTGTTTTCTTGACTATTGTAGGGAAATTATATTCAGAGATAAGTTTCCCATCTTTAGTGTTTGTCTTTTTCTTATCTGGTTCTTTAATTTCGGTTTCAAGCTCCGGTTGTACTATACTCCATTGCTTTGGAATACCAGATTTATCTACGCCCTCTAGAGTTTTATGAAAGGAGCCTTGGCTAGGGTTCATAATAGTTGGTGAAGATTTAGGGATTTTACTATTAAGGCTTTGTGTGACCTTGAGAGTTTCTATGTTTAACTCTTTAAGATACTTGTCATTATCACATAGCACCACCTGATTACTGTTTATATGTCCCATTTCTTGAATAAGATCTCTAAGTCCATTATGGGTCATATTACTCGCATTGTCAGCAGATTTCTTTGCATCTTTCACGATAGCATCAATATCATTTAGTGCTTTTTTTGTATCTTTAAATTTAGACCCAATATAGTCTTCAAGTTTCCCCACATGTGTTATCATACCAGTAACAGTATGCGTCAAATCATTCAATGCTATTAATACCTTGTTTATCAATTTTGTATTCTTACAATTGCATTCAAAGGAATCTGTATCCAGGTTAAGCGAGGATCTTCTGAATAGCGTTGGATTACTAGCCCTCATTAGTTGTCTAAAGTCAGGGGCAGGTGCATACATTGCTGATCCTTCCTTTTGCTTGCCATTATGTATACATTTTATATTTCCAAGAGCCTCCAATTGTGTCAATCCCTTTTCATCGATAATACAATTGTATTCAGGTTCATCATCACACTCAAGTGCAAGGATGTTTTGCGAATCGGGACAAGTAGGTGCAACTTTAATTATAATATTGTTGTCAGGTATCAGTTCATTTATATTATTTCCAATTTCGCTACCATTATCTAGAAATACTTCATTTTCATCATTGGCAGCCTTCACAGGATATTCACTTACATTTTCTATAGATCCACATATCGAGTCATTTTTCAACAATCTCACAGAAATGCCTGATTTATCTAAAAGATTGGGAGACAGTGAGGAATTAATATTTATCATACCATCAACCTTATTTTGAGGATCGTCAGCATTATTCAGCTCAGCAGTAGCACCCTCATCCATAGGATTTTTCCCTGATTTCAAACCAATGGGAGTCGAAAAAAATGAAGTAATAAAATTGGATTTAGTTTCTTGTACCTTGTTTTCAATAATACGCTTATTTCCGCCATTTCTTTTGGGTCCCATTCTAAGTTAAAATTAATCTCAATACCTAATGAATTAAAAAAGAAAAATAAAAAAGCCAACTGGCGTTTCCCCCTACCTGCCGTCCAACACCCGGCAAACACCGGCCAACAGCGGCCCCACAATGGCGGCCCTTGGCGGGGCTTTGCGGGCGCTGACAGCTGGCGCTGAAGGCGTCGGCTGTTAGACTGCAAGGCGAAGCAAAAGCGAAAACCTGGTAGGCAGTGCAACTGCACCAATGCAGTATGGGACAGTTAGTTTTTGCCTCTTCCAGGCAAGTCTCCAAGTCAAAGCGGCTCAATGCCGTTAGTTCGCTGCGAAGAGAAAACTTCCAGTGCCAGACTCTCGTCATACAGGGAAGCAGGAAAATTCAGGAATGCCGCCGGCGCGCAAATCACTTATAGATATATTCAACACTGTCAGCGTACTGGTTAGCTCGTTAGCAGAACCGGCCAACAGCGGCCCCACAATGGCGGCCCTTGGCGGGGCTTTGCGGGCGCTGACAGCTGGCGCTGAAGGCGTCG
>JAXCLM010017796.1:0-10806 GCA_035583075.1 Eurycea guttolineata | reverse complement strand
GGCCATAAACACATTTTGGTGCAGCCATTACGCTGCGCCCAGGGCCTTTTAACTCGGCGCCCGGGCTCAGCGCTGGGGAGTGAAAAGGCACATTTTGGTGCCTGAGGCGTGCTGGTTGCCCTTGGCAACGAGCGCCAAGTGCTGTCCTCACGCCCTTGCTCTGGCGCCAGCCTCAGGCTGTCGCCAGAGCGTCGCCCAGGGACTGGTTTGCAGGCTCATCTTCTCCGCCCACCCTGCCACCGCCCATCCTGTGCCTTTTGTGCTCACCCCATTGCTGCTAGTCGAGCAGAAGCAGAAGCACAGAGTGAGGAGCCTGCAGTGAAGAGGAGTTTTCTTCCCCCACAGGCCTGAAAAGCTGGTAAGTGATGTCTCATATTTGTGATGTCTCATATGTCCGGTGCATTTCTCCTTTTGGGCGTCAGTGGCTCAAACTGCTTGCGCTGCTTTTTTATGTTGTTGTAGACTGCTTGTATGATGTCTCACTGCTCCAGTTAGCGATTCACTGCTTGTGTATGGGAAGCTTGCCCTGCCACAGCCCATGCAGTTCTTGTAATAAGTGTGTAAGAAGCTTGGCCAACTACTTTATATTAGGTGTGTAGGAGGCGTGAATGATGCACGTGTGTGTGTGTGTGTGTGTGCACATTTTAGGAATCATACCCAACCATCGCCCACATCTTTACTGTCTTGCGTGTGTGTCGAAAATATGCCATGAAACTGCCCAAAACTGTGTCTTGTCAGTGTTTGTATAGTAAGCTTGTCAAGCAGGCCGGGTGGCGACAAGGTGTGGCTGCAAGCAGGGTTGGCCTTCTTAAAGAAGGAACCCTCCCCTGCCAGAGAGGCGCCATACCTGCATCTCCCAGCGGGAGTGCGATTGATTTCCATATGGCAATTTACAAGCCATTGCTTCATAATTGCTAATCGCCATTTGAAATCACCCGTCCATCATGCAGCTGCCTCACAGCCGCACGATCTCCCTGGGATATGAGAGTTTTGTCATAACTAGCACAGCCCCACTACCTACAAGACAGTCATGATGAAAGTTTTGGCTTAAGCTCATCCTCGGCTGATTAGCCTCAGGATATCGGGGGTGGCTGTAGTCCGAGGAGCCCAATGCAGTTGCGCCACTAGTAATACTGACAGACAGCTACAGCTGGGCAAGGAAGCCCTTGGAGACTTGAACCTAATCTCGTGCTCGCCAGGAATTTAGCTCCACAAGCCCATCTCGAACCCAGGGGCTTAGATATGATGGGCACATTGAACGTTCGGCATACTGTAGCCTTAAGGGACAAAATATATATAATGTCGCACGACCCGACTTGGCCTGTGATTGTGGTCGGGCAAAAGTTGCCAGGCTCAGCTTGTGCTGCAATACTTCAGGCTTGCCCAGCTCTACAGAGACACGGCCTAGGACTGACAATCTGTGGCAAATAAAAACATCTGCGAAAGACACCCGAACAAGCCCGACAGGGAAGCAGGGCCCAGGACTGACCAACAGTCACAGCACCAGGCCATGCCCACGATTGGCAGCAAACCAGCCACAACGAGGGACAAGGCCTAGAACTGACAGCCAGACTGAATGAAAGACAGACACCCAAACCAGACACAAAGGACAGCATAGTTCAGGCTGCCTGTCACAGCGCCAGGCCATGCCCACGACTGGGAGGCAGCTCTCCCTCTAACTGGTTGGCTGTCAGTCCTGGTTCTGTGAATGACATATTCAGATGGTCATTCGTGCAACCAGACCATGCCCAGGACTGACTGGCAGCCAACCAGCCAGAGAGTGAGGCACCACAGCCTTGAACTGACAGCCAGCAGCAAAGAATACTGTTTTGATTTCAACGCATTCCTTGCATTGAAGTGAGATCACAGCTGGACTTTGCTCCAGTACAGTAGCCATAATACCTCGTCCATGATGGAATTTTATTCATGACTGGCGAGGGCGTGCCACCGGCCATGGCGTCATGGGCCTACTCTATTATACACACCTTCTCTAGTGTACGTTTGCTTTGAACAGACATGAAAACAACCGCCCTCACCCACACATACACACTTTACTCCTCCTCCCACCATTCCATCCACTGCACCTCTGCTGCCTTCACTCACAAGCAGTAAACTAATGGCATGTGGCAATGTTTGTTTACGCTTGGGCCCAGATTCCTAAGGTGTTCTTTTCCAAATGCTGTTAACCTTTTATGTTATCAATGTTACCTTAATGTCTGTAAAGTTGACAATATTTGCAGTCCTTCTCCAATCTCTACTTACCAAGACCACTCTTTCACAAAATGTAACTGGGCTGCAGTGTAAACTTTTACATTTTTATATCTTTCAGGGCATTGGCCTAATCTGTGCATTACAAGCCCATAAAGATGATGGGTGAAGGCTGTCTGTTTGCACTTCGCACAATAGCAATTGCTGCAATTGAGGAAGATCTTGGTCCAATGCAGGTGGCATACCCCCATGGTGAAGATGGCCCTCCCATTGTGCTTAGGCAGGGCCGTGGCAGAAGACGCAGACAGTATAGACAGCGTGTCTTTCGCACACGCATTAATATGTTTGCAATGAGTGATGAGCAGGTGCTAGCCACCTATCGCTTTGACCCTGCCACTATTTTGTTTATTTTGACACTGGTTCAGACGGACATTCAGGGAGTTCGAACTGCTTCAACAACCCTATCGCCTTTGCATAAGCTCCTGGCTGCTTTGCACTTCTTTGCCACCGGGTCATTCCAGTCAGTATCTGCTCTAGCCAATGGATTATCCCAACCAGCTTTTTCAAACATTCTAAGTGCAGTGGTGAAGGCACTCCTGAAGCACACCGGGCAATTCATAAAATTCCCTTGCACACGAGAGGAAATACTAACAGTGAAACGTGGCTTTTATCAAATTGCTGGGTTTCCTAATGTGGTTGCATGCGTGGATGGAACACATATACCCATTGTCCCCCCATCGGCATCAGAAGAGGTGTACCGGAACCGTAAAATGGAGCACTCCATCAACGTACAAATGACATGTGATGCTGACCTGCGCATCACACACTGCTATGCAAACTTTCCTGGCTCGGCACACGACTCATTCATACTCAGGAGTAGCAGTCTCCCACAGGTTATGGCCACACTGCCACAGGAGAGCGGGTGGTTGCTTGGTAAGTAATGTTCGCAAAATGCTTTGTAGCCTTTGTATTATGTTGTTTTTGACAATGAAAAGGAATCAATATCTTTCTGTTGTGCAGGTGACAGTGGTTATGCCCTACAGCCGTGGATTCTGACTCCTCTGTTGAACACCCATACCCCTGCAGAGGCAAGATACAATGCAGCGCACATAAAGACACGCAACACAATTGAGCGGACTTTTGGGGTGCTAAAGAGCAGATTCCGCTGCCTACACAAGACTGGTGGGACTTTATTGTATGCACCTTCAAAAGTGTGCAACATCGTGCTTGCCTGCAGTATCCTCCATAACATAGCACGCGAAAGAAACGTGCCCCTTGATGGCTCTGTTGCTACATTTCAAGAAGACAATGGCCCGCCTGTCATTAGGCATGCCGAAGGACAGTCTGGGCGGAATGTGCGCCAGCAACTAATACGCAACTGTTTCTCGTAGGAGCCTATTACGTCACTTATACAACGCTACAACTTTCAGAACACCACTACTGCACATGTACGTTGCAACAAAATGTGTGAGACGTATGTCCATATCAAACCTTTAATTGCTAAATATAAAACACATCATGCCATACTGTGAACACATCTCCAATTGTTAGCAAAGCAAATGATCGGTTTAAAAAATAAAGTACTGTTTTGACCAGCCTAAGTCAGTTTTCTTTTTCTTTGCCCTGGTTCGTCCAAGGACAGCAACACCTCTGGCTCCGCCAACTCATCGGGTAGCTCTTGCACATTACTGGCTGGTGTATCAGGGCCTACTTGCGCTGCCGAAGTCCCCTGTGGTTGTGTTTCTCTTGCATCATTGTTGCGGCTGTTTACTGCCGTTAGGGTGGGCATGTGTCCTTCAAGACGGTGAAGCACTGCAGCAATGCTGTCCATCGAAGCACACATTTTGTGTTGATAAAACGCCAGTGCCTCCATGAAGGTGTTGTGCCTCTGGTGTGCCTCGTTTGCTCTGTTACTGCTGTCCTGAAGGTGTTGCAGAATACCTTGCAGCACACTGGTCTGCTGTTCGGAAGTTTGCAGAAACTGCTGTTGTTGTAGCAGTGCTGACTCAGTGGCTGCTTCCAAGTTAACACTGTGCTGCTGATTGCTGCGCAGGCGCCGAAGGCGAGAGTGGCTAGCTGGAGTTGTACTCGGTGCTGCAGAGGTCGTTGGGCTCTGACTGTGAGGGGCTGGTGACAGCGGCAAGGAAGGGGCGGGCGGTTCAGGTTGGACGCTACTATGTGTACAGCGGAAGGCACCAAGTACATCGCAAGATTGTGGAACTTTGCACACGGGGGGCGGCAGTAATATGGCTTGAGAGCCTGAGGGGGCATTCGTATCTGCTTGCGTCAGATAAAGAACAAAATGTTCGCTGTCAGCATCAGTGCTCTCATTCTGACAGTCCTGTTCGTCAACGGAAGGATCCAAAAGCACCTCGGACTCTAATGCCGCATCTTCTTCATTGGGTTGCGGCGAATCTGCAAAAATGCGTACATGTTAAGTGTGGTTGCCAGTGTGGTACGGCAATGGCAAGTACATAAATAGCTTAGCTAAAAACCACGATTACATGCGTGGGTGCTTTACACATATTACCGCGTCAACTAAGCTATAGAGCATGGGACGAATTTGGCCTAACTATTACATTGTCCTCCTAGCATCTACACACCCAACACCACAAAATGCACATGCAGGGCATCCGATATAATAATACGTGTATTTTTTTGTGACTCACCTCCCACAATCCGATGTATGGAAGTGTCCATGCCACCAAGGCCTTGCAAAATTTCGTGACGCATTACCGACATGAGGCGCTCCTCACAAGCGGTATAGATTATGTCCGTTGGGGGCCCTCCTCCGGTGCTTGTGGCCTCTTTTTTGGCATTCATATATTTATTTCTTATTGATTTTTTGATGTCGGTGATGCGTTTGCGGCACTGGAAGACCTTGCGTGGCACTGCAGTTGCAGAGTTCACCAAATTTGTGATGTGCAACCACAACTTCTGCTTTTTTGCTGCACTCAGGCGCTTGCTGTCATGGCCTGACAGATATGGGTGGAACACAATAAAGTGCTCCACCAAAAGGAGGGAATCTTCCTCGTTCCACCGCGCGGAACGTTTCACCTCCTCAGCTCCTGGATCGCTGTATAACTCTGGCTCTCTCACATCCTGGATTAGTCGCAGAACGGACTGGAGATCCATTGTAGATATTTTGTGTCCTGGGAAAACAGTAAATAGTGGCGTGTAGTATTGGACGCCACAGACAAGTTTAGAAACGTGAGAGTGAAGACAAGGTGTACCTGAGAGAGGTGCACAAGTCTTGAGACAAAACTATGTGAAGCTTTTTTAAATGCAGCTGAAGACACTGCAGATCTACGTACGTACTATCGCGGCATCCATACCTTCAGAAACAGTATACATACCTCAGTACGGCAGGCTTAACATAGAACGGCCACGTCAAGATATTGCCAAGAAAGTGTTGGCGTAAAAGCAAAATTTGCAAAACAAGGCAGCAATAAGGAAGTTGTGGAAAACGAAATGCAGGCAGAAAGCGAGAGCATGTCTTCTGACATAACACACCAGCTATCCGGGTTAAACTGGTACAAATGAATGGCAGCCTGTAGTATTATTAGCACAATGGGTGCAGGTAGCAGGCTTTCAGGAGTGCAGTAAGTGCTGCTGGCATGTTGTGTTACAACAAGAACAGTTTCATCTGAAGACATATACATACCTGTCGCCGAAAGACAGAAGCAAGAGTACGACAGCAGGATACAAATGCTTGCGTTCTAAAAAACTAGAGTAAAAAACGAAAAAAGAAAAAATCTCATTTCCAAGGTTTTTACATGCATGGCAATCACCGTGTAATGTGAAACTGGTGCTGGTGAAATGACTGTTTTGTTAAGTGGCGAACTTCTTTGACCATCATGGTGCTTACAAAATTATCCATACCTTGAAATATCAGCTGACAGAAAACAGTATGCAAACGGCATGCAATGACACAAGTTTAATATAAAGTGTACCCACTGAGAATTGGCATATTACACAACGCATACAAAAGATACACACCAGTATCATGACAAAAGCAACAGGCATGTTCAGCATGTCCATTGCCGTGAAATGATAAATTGCCAAACAGGACCAATATGAGCGATACTTTTGTAATGATTGCCAATTGCTTACACCGTGCCCCCCTGCTTGACAGGCAGTGGCAAGACAATGACCAACATATCACTGCTGGACAGCGTCACGAATACTGCAGCAGCTGTGCATTTTGAATTCTATGACAGACCCATGGGAGTCAAAAGGGTGTCTCTCCGTTTCTACACTAGATATGTCCGATTAACAAAACGTTACAATGAAAGCATTCCCATTACTTCAGAGTGACACTTATGGGTAAGTCTCAATCGACGCGGACTTACTAAAAGATTAAATGTTATGTGAATATACCAGTTAACAAGAACAATGCAAGCAGCCAGCATGACAATACTTCAATACAGACAACTGTCATCTTTTTATAACGCTAAATCAAAGAAAGTTCAGCGGCTTGCCCTTGAGGCGAGGTGGCATATGCCACGGACGGCCACTGTCATTCACAGCCGCAAACAAGCCCGAGCAGATAATACCAATAACAAGTGCTGTCCACTGTTTCGCGTGGGTTGAAAACGCGCGTTATGGTAATATATTTTATCAGGCTATATCATAATGAAGGGAGGATGGTGGCAATTGGCAGAGGCTTGGCAATAGAAAGACATTAATTATAGTCGGACTGTAATGGCCCACGGAATCCGCAAACACATTTTCAAACGGTGAGAATGTACAATAATGTATGTGAAGGGGCCAAGCATTGGTGGCCATCTTGCACATCCCCGCTGCAGCACCCCTCCTTTCTGGCCTCCCACCGGTGTAATGTATTGCCCTTCTCAGTGTCATCATAAGCTAGCCACCCTGGGTGATCCATTGCACACACACACACACACACACGCGCTATCAAAGGCTAACATTGTGCTCACGAAATTACGTAATGCACACATCCCCCTTTCTTTCGGGAAGACAAGCACCCTTTCCTAGTAAATATCACACAAATATAACAGTCCTTTACCCTAACCTGGGTCTGACCCCTCCTGGTAGGGAAACAGAACAAAAATAATGACGAACAGATGGTATATGTGCTCGTGAACGCTGCTGCTGGATGCCTTTCCGCTTTCCACCAGTAGGTGGAAAGCATGGGCATACATTCAAAAACATTTACATGAACTGCGCATTAGAGCACAGACAGTTTTGGAATCAGAGACTGTTCAGCTTGTGGTGCCATTTCGTGTGATAACCCTATAGTTTCTCTCTCTTTTTTGGGCACCACTTGTGCCTTCGTAACATTTCAAACTCCATTCTCCAGTATCACCACCCAAACTGGAGATTGTTCAATAACATTCACATTGAGCACCGGTTTATAGATGGTAAAAAAAAAAAAAATGCATGCGCAGAGTTGTAGCAAAACACGGTGAAGAAATGTTTTGCAAAACAGAAATATTTATGGGGGCGCCGGGGAGCACTGTGTACCAACATGAGGGCGCAGGCATCAATGTTTTTTCTGAGGTGCTTTGAGGGCGGTCACAGCCGGCTCCGATTCTAAACAAACTTTAACAGAATCTGGCAGTACATCCAGCCACTCTTCAGCACCAGCGTGTTTCTGTAGTCTATCTTCTCTGTGGCCTACATAGGCAACAGGGAATAAAGACTACAAAATGCTGATGCAGACAGGAAGTTGGAACAACGAACAAAGCTGGGTAAGTGGTGTACTTGTTATTTGTAAATAGTAGGGGAGGGAAGGAGGAGCAACTGGAAAGTCACGGCAGTGAGTGGCTTGTTTTGGGGCTGGCAAGGCAGTAGGGAAGTGGTGACTGATGAGGTAGTTAGTGGATGGGTGCCAGTGATGCAGTGGGTGCACTGGTGGGGCAGTGAATGGGTGAGTGCCTATAGGATGCTGGAGTATTTTTGAAATGTCCCAAAAAAAGTTGCACTGTTGAGGCAGTGGGTGGGGACTGGCGAAGGTCTGAGTGGGTGGGAAGCTGTGGGTAGGCTGGCGTGGCAGTGGGTGGGGTAAGTGGGCTATTCACCATGTATTAAAAAGTTGTGAGTAAGGTAAGGCTATACATCAAGTCCCCCAGAATGTAATAAATACATTGCCATTTCAACCAGACCCCCACCGCTTTGCTCATTAAATTAGTTTTTTTAAATCGTACACATTACGAATAAGACCCACCGTTCCCTTGCCGAAAGCTCGGTCATTAAGCCTGTTGATACATTGATGTAAGCCCGGGTGTATAAAAGTCTTCAGTTTCAGAATAACCTTTTTGAACTTGCTTTCAGCCCATTGACATGAATTGTATGTCAGAGGGTTCATGGATGCCGGACAGGCGCTGCCTTTTGGCGCACCTGGCCAGTCCAGCGTCTGCAAGTTATGGGCAACGTTCTCGGGTGTGTGCTGGTTTAGCCAGGTGCGCCAAAAAGACAGCAACGCTGCCCACGAGTGCCCACTGGCATCCAGTTTTCATGGCTACATTTTCACCATTTTTGCAGCGGTGAGCTTGATGCTTTAGTTAATCGGGATTTACAGCATTTGCTTTTTTAAAGACACACATAACCACACCATGGTTATAAATAAGGAAAAAACATACAGTTTCATCGGCATCATTCTAGTTAGCTTGGTTTAGCAGGCTAAACGCATTTGAAGATTAACAGACGGATTGAATATGTAAATATGTAAATAAAGAACGATAAAAACATGTATATAGATTCTATTCAGATGCACTATTAGGTCCAACTAAGGGGGGGGGACTGGAAGTCAGTCTACCCTGAACCAACTCTTGCACAACCGATTGCATACTAGGGACCCCTTTACTAAAACAATTCTTATTAGAGACCCCCAATATGATTTCTCCACATAGTTTAACACCATCTGTATGCAGACATGTACATTTTCAGCCTAACCAGAAGCTTGTGCCCCCAAAATGTATGGGCTCGGTGGGGGTTAGTACACAGTTTTGAAAACCAGAGTACTTTTTTTGAGGCATATTACGACACCATGAGGGTTTTTAATGAAAATGCATCAAAGTAGTCCCGATTCTATAAACGAACACTTGCGAACTGCTTTAACACATCCGCGAGCATACGTTTACTTGTCTTTTCTATAACATGAAAATCAATTTGATATTTTCACAGGGGAATCCTTGTCATACAGGAGGCCAACACGTCAATCTGATGAGCAACATTGGCTTGGGTGGGGCCCAATGGGCAGGGCCTTGACCAGTCAGGGCTGGGTTGCAGGTGGGCTAGGTCTGACCCCCGACCCCCCTGAAAGTGCCTCTCTAATCAGGCAGCATATGTTTTGTCAGATTTCAGTAATTCCTTTAAACGTTTGTTCTGCTTTACCGTCTGGTAAATGTATGTGGTCATGTGAGAAATGGCCAAGGTAAATAACGCCCAATAAAACTAGATGATCAGGTCGCAAACCTAAACCTGGAAAAGCGCTATGCAGGATTTGCAAGTCAAGGCGCAGAGAGCAGCGGATAGTGTGTGTGCCAGCCGCCATGTAATAAATCCTCTATTTTGATGGTGTTTTAAAAGTGATCAGCTCACTTGAACAATAATGTGTGATTTTTGTTATTAAATATACTGACCTTGGAAGGAGGAACGATTAAGGCCAACACGTCCCCATCCCCGATGCCAGATAATTAAACGGGCCCACCCTCTCTGGCATTGCAGGAAGTTCCTAATGCATGGCAGCCAAACCCCGGCACACGCTGGCACACTTCCAAAATGATCAAAAGCAAACACTGCCCCCAAATGTGATACTTTACCTCCTGCGCAGCCGGCCAAGAAATCCATCGCCATGTCTACCCTGGAAGCAGCTCATGATTTGAGGCAGAAGCAGCAGCCGAGCGGTGCTCAGGGCTGGTCACGCAGTGGTGCAGGGAGCGTAATGCCCGGACTGCAGAGAGAAGAGAGAAGCACCGCGAGGCAGGCGCACACGGCGAAGCCCGGATGGAGACGGCAGAGGGCACGCGGCCTGGCCACAGAATTACAGAGAAGAAATCCATTTGAGTTGGCGTTGTTTAGAGATGGCAGGAAGCTTTTCAACTGTAGTACTATTGATGCACTAGCTAGGTGAAAACTGACAAGTAAGCGATTGATGTGTGCTTTTATTCAGCTAACTGTGTTTTATCGTTTTTTTTTTTTATACTACAAGGATTTTTGTGCTGTCTTTTGTATAGTCCCTCTGTTTAAACTGCAACTATGCCACCTAAAAGAATGATACAATTGTCTAAGACTAAAGTCAGTGAAGCTGAGCCTTGCCCGGGACCATCGAGGCAAGGCATGATGGAACCATAGTCTGCCGAACAGCATATTCTTTCACTGCAGTCTATATATCTGCGCTATACAGTGCTATTCGCTTCTAGTTATTGGCAACAGTGTTTCTAGCTGACTCTCCCTTTCATCTTCCTGGAGATGTGACATGCCCAACACACTCAACCACACACAGACTCACACACACAGACTCACACACAACCACACACAACCACACACAGACTCACACAGACTCACACACAACCACACACAACCACACACAGACTCACACACAACCACACACAGACTCACACACAACCA
>JAXCLM010016686.1:0-10809 GCA_035583075.1 Eurycea guttolineata | reverse complement strand
CCTCATTGTTACTGTCGATCGAGGGACACACAGTGTGAGTGCTATGCAAATACAGTACACGTGGGGAACAGGACGCCGCCCAAATGTATGAGGCCGCGCATGCGCCATAGTGTCGCTCTTAAAGTGCCCTCTGGTGGATGAAATCACACACTGCACTCTACCGGCCATGGTCACGTGACCAGAGGGACATGTTGTAGTAGACAGCCTGCAATATCCATAATCGTTTGCAAATGCCCGTCGCGCGACATGTTGCCCCATTTAGGAATTGATGTGAACGGGTCTGTACATGCACGCTCAAACAGACAGAGACACACGCAAACAAAGCTGTTGGGGGTGGAGGGATGGAGACACGTCACCAAAACAGTTATTTGGGGGGCAGGATGGAGGGAAGGCACAGCACCAAACAGCTATGGGGTAGGGCACGGCACCAAAGCAGTTATGGGGGGAGGAGGCACGGCACCAAAACAGTTTTGGGGGAGCGGGGCGAGCACCGCTTACCTTGCAGGCGGCCCTTTCCTGGCCCCACCCACCCTCGTGTCACTGGAGCCGTCGCATGGAGGCCAAATTCAGTTGGGATACTGCACTGCTCAATACAAATGGAGCAGTGCTGTATCCCAACTCTGTGGCCCAATTTCGGGAGCAGACGTGACAAACGTCTAGGTGCCGTATCGTCTGTTCCTGTACTACTGAAATTACTTTTCTGGTGCATGCGCTGTTTGTTTGTCTGTTGTTCTATGTGTGCCCTGAGGCCCATGGGCGTATGACGCGTTAATCCAATTATAAAAGTAAAGTAAAAGTATGCGGCATTGGCATGCGCTTTGAGCATGTGCCAGAAAAGTAAAAATGTCAGTAATACCCAAATTTTATATGTTGCTGACATTTTTTGGTCAGAAACGTGATACGGGTAGAATTGTCTCACCCCTTTGTAGCCCCTCGTATTTGAGGTCACCAGGGGTGATTTTTGAAAATTAATGACAGCACATAGCTGTTGTTAATTTTATCTGTATTACTGACATACATACCGATTATTATTTTTTTTTTTAAAGATTTGGATATATCGTCCAACTGCCTAATGGCTTTGGGGCGCTTGAAACGTGCACAAACCAAAAAATAAAACATTAAAACATGGTGCCCCCAAAACAGTCCAACCCCCCTCCCCCTGTACAGTCCCTCACCTATCAATGGGCAACACTCCGATGCCACCTCCCCTCAGCCAACCTCATCTCTCCTGTGCTAGCAGATGTCTTTTGACGCCCTGTTTAAACTGATGCAGGGTGGGCAGGAGTCTGAGCTCGGGGGCAGAGAATTCCACCAACCAGGGCCAACACGACACAGGGCAGATCCCAAACCCCATCTCCGGTGGCCGGGGGGAGGCCCCTCGCCCTACCAAGGCGAGCGCCTCTGACGGTCCGGGATCCCCCTTCCCAGTGGAAGCGCTTCTGCAAATACAAGGGTCCCTGATGGTGGAGGGCCCTCCACATCACTCCCAACCCTCTTAGTTTCACCTGGTCCCGAACTGTTAGCCAACCCAGACCTCTCCTGGCCTCGGAGACATGGTCTCTCCGACCAAGCCCGACTACGAGGCGAACTGCTCTGTTTGTAAGTCGTATACATCTCGTAATATGACTGTAATGGAAATATCGTTATTGCCGACATTTCCATTTATTTTCTTACTGACATATTGCACTCGTAATATCGTGGTATTGTAAAAATGTAGGTAAAACTTTGCCAACAGATTTTTACCAACATTTTTGCATCATCGCAAAACTCATAATCGCTGCTTTAGAGGTTCTGGACATTTGATGTTTGATTTATATTAAGGGAACCGATAACGGACAGTGTTGAGTCAATGTAATGTAATATGATAATGAGTAACGTATTGAAATGTTGTTGCACAGGACTGGAAACGTCTGTGCTAGGAGTTTGTATTTAAGAACAGGCCATTGTTTAGTGGTAGTAATTGTGTGTGTATATAATGCATTCATCTCAACAAAAAAGGCACTAAAAGAACTTTGGCTGAGAGTGAATTATTCAGCCCTTCAGAGATCAGCACATTTCTATCAACAAGGAAGGTAAAGCCAGAGACCACGGGGGCACCAGGGTGAAAATAGATCTTTACGCAATTGAAATGGCACTTTCCAACGTACCTTTCTGCGTGGTGCTGTATGTACCAACTCGATGATTTAAGGTCTGCTGAAAACTAATTTAAGGCTGTTTGGGGAAGGTGCAAGGCCGTCCTCCTGTAGCGGCACATTATCTACCTATAGAATTGATGGCAACTCTTGAACTACTATCTTTAACTTGTTGTAAATACTTCTAGTAGATGTTGCATTGAATAGGGTCAACTATGTTGTCATTAATCTTTCGATTTTGGTTCTTTGCAATGCATGGTTCTTTCACTAATAACCGTTGTGCACTAAGTTTGCATTGCTTTCTTTATCGAAATGTCGTGGGGCTTGTGAAAAGATTCAGTATTTCAACTCAATGCAGCGTTTGTTGTTTGCCACTGGGAACCTCTCTGTTCCCTTTTACAGTTTCACTGACCTGATGCTCTGAGCACTTACCGCTCATTGCGCGCTGTTTACAGGCACTGATGATTATTCCCCGCTCGACAATTTTTTTCAGAAGTCAAATTTGGTGTACCCATGCTTTTAGTCTTCTTGTTCGTCACTGGTGTACATGGACCAGCCATAGTAACCACTTCAACAGAGTTAACTTTTCCAATTTTTACCGCCTCACAAAAAGCGAAACTATATATACAAATTTTTCTTGCACCAGATACCCAAAGTGATTTGTATATCTATTTGTAGAGTCACTATTTCATGTGATAAAAATAAAGCTGTGCATAAATGAATAAACTAAGAAATGTATCCTGCTGTAAAACGGAAACCTAGGCATCATTTATATTATCGTTGAGTGTGTATGGGTTTCAACTGTTTTACCACTGATATCGTTGATCAACAGTGCCTTGTGGGGAAAATGATAACTATGCGAAAAGGTTCTGTGACTGTTAAGTTTTCAAACCTTTTCCTGAGTTCTTTGTACCAAATATTCTTTTTCACTTTCGCAAAGCAGTAGCAAAGCTTTTGGGGCAGTGTAGGAAAGGGTGCCAATACAGTCTTTCCTGGTAACTATTAAAATAGGTTTTTTGCAAGCTGGTGTGTATTTCAGAAGGTTTATGTTGCAAGTATATATGTTGCACACTTAAATGTCTCCCCAGGTAATGTTAACTTTTCAATAGCTACAAAAAAATATTTTTATTAATTAGTATTTGCAATTCTTTCAGGCTCAATGAAATAGAAAAATGGAAGAAGATTCATTAAAAATGCAGACTGTGAGCACCTATGAAGCTCTTCACCGGGCAGATACTGAGAGCTCGGATACAACATTGCTGAATGGGGACCTCAACGAGAATGTGGTCGCAGATGCTTCATTGAAAGTGGGTGGGAATGTCATGGACTTTGGAGATGAAGACAATTTTGTCGGGGAATGTAAACTGTTTGAGTCCAAGAAAGGACTTCAAAGTATTGAAGAACATGTCAGTGACTCAGAAGAGATAACTGAAAGTATGCACCAGCCCAATCCTTTGCCGGATCCGCAAGGTAGTGGAGAACCATGCGTTGAAATGTTGTCTTCCAGAGTCGTGGACATACCTCATACCCCAGAATTCCTACCTGGAGGAGATTTTGTACAGAATTTGTCAAAACCAAATGCCCCAGAGCAATCTCTCGTGGAGATAATGCACCATCTTGGGACACCGGACTCCTCAAACAAATCTTATAAAAACCTTGCTCCAGCAAGCCCATATGATACAGACTGCACCAAGAATCTTCTTTCTAAAATTCAGCGTTCTTCCTCGCGGGAGACTTTGTTAGAGGAAATAGAATCTGAACTCCAGTCTACAGAAATTGTAGAACGTTTTAAATTTCCAAATGGGATAAGAAAGGACGATGAAATGCTGGCCGTTCTGGAAAAATGTATGCACGATAAATATCTGCAACAGGAAGCCACCATCAAGAAGTAAGCAAAAGTGTGCTTTTATTATGGCCTCAAGCTTCCTGTTAACTCACTCTCTGCTGAATGTGAAGTATGGGGCCCATGTTATTCCAATGGGAAAGGTTCATACAACCCAATCGGAGGACGTGTCTGACACGTCATCCGCACTGAAGGGGTTAATGAGTATCATAAATTGTAAATTGTTTTATTTTGCAGCATAATATTTCAAAAGATGCAAATGCAGACTATTTTAGTAATGCCTTTGGTGGTCATTTGAAGTGCTATATTGCTATAATGCTGTATTGAATGCTGCTACCACTACCACCACACTGTCTTCAAAGGAACAATCTGGATGGAATCCAGAAATACTTTGTATTTGGTCACTGTCAGTTTTTTCTTTTGCACCACTCCACAGTAGTCCTCTGCAGAGAGAGAACAGCTGTACTCGCAGATACATAGAAAAATATTGTGTGGTTTGTCAATCGTGTTTGCATACAATAACTTATCAGGATGAAAAGTCATGAAATGACGGTGTGAAAAATTGGGGTAAATCATTAGGTTTAACTTTGGCATTTCAAGTAGAACACACCAAACTTCTAGCAGCAAACAAGTTGTCTACATACTGTAGGACAGCAAGCATTAGGCTGCCAAGTGATTACTTAAACCAAGTTTTGAAGACGACTAAATGGTGAGCAAGTGATTTGGCTGCAGCTTTATAATACACCACGCGCTTCATTGTTGTAGATATAATTTTCATTTTTTTTACCAGCTTAGTCAATGATTTCTTCAGATTGTACTTTGCTCCATAAGTGCGGAATTGGGGAATGCTAATTTAGTCTTAAGGTTGCATAATGAATATCTTTAGCCGCTATGCCTCATAACCTGGGGAATGTTTAGGGCAATGGATATGTTTGAAATCAAGATACACTGTGACACGTAGAGGTAGGCTGGATAAGGTTACTGACATTGTGGTAATTAAAACTTCCAACAGAGTTTCATGAAAACAAGAAAATAATTGAGAAAAACCTGTTCTATGGAGCATATTCATGATAGTAAGTGTTCTGTTGAATGGTTTTTGGAGCATTTGTGTTTTTTTAATGACTATCAAATATCCCTTCAGGGTGTGGTCCATTGTGTAATACACTTTGTGAGACTTATACAGTGGATGTTGTGACTTTTTCCGGATTCACTCGTGGCCTTGCATTACATCCATTTAAATAAATTAGCATTTCTTGCACTGTCTTACTGCAAAAATCCTCACTCATCACATTGCATGGCTTCTGCTAAGTTACGTTTTTACATAAACTGAAGTATCTTTACTCTTTCACCAGAGGGCATTTTGAGACTGTGACCATGGCACGTGTGCTAGTCACTTCATACAGTGGCCTCAGTGCAGCTGTCGGTGAAGCACAAACGTCCTTCGTCTCTCAATAACTGAACTGTTCACATGCACCTTTGGTTGCCTGCCGTTTAATCAGTGCAGTGCAGCAGTACTCTATGAAATGATTGTAAACACAGAAAATCGTCATTTTCTTGTGACATTGCAATACCTTATACTGCAGACGACCTGGTTGATTTGCACGTGCAGTATACTGTAGTGTTCAGTGGAGCATAAAGTGCACAAATACATCCTTCATTAGCAGTAGGTGTGCAGCAGCACTGCATTAAACATTGTGTACAGTGCACCCAAACAGCCGACTTGCATCAGCCTCTCCTTTTCCTACGCACAACGGTATACACTTGTTCCAAACCAAGAAATACCACAATAGTGATGAGATTTTACAAAAAGATTGTGTTTGTAATAATGACGGTAAACAGAAGACTACTGCAATATGCAGACCATCACGAAGTTAATATGTTATTGCTACAAGAAACTCACTTGGCACCCAAAACCACACTTAAAATTCCACGCAAATGGCGCGCAGGGGAATACCTAACAAACTACTCCTCACACTCCAGAGGAACTATGATACTGATTAAACATAAATAGCTCAAGTGAACGATTAACATCGATCGTCAAATCACTAACAAATAACTACAATGGGCACGGTAATCAGCGATGGAAAGTACATGAAGACATATTATAACACTAAAGGGGGTGACGGACAGCGAAAATCGAGTCTGGGAGGACCCCGCCCAGGCTCGGGGGGCAACGATGCCGCATTCGTGGTGAGAACGCACCATACAAAAACCTGCTTAACATAACAAGGCCTCCCCTTCATACTGGGGGACTGCATAATGGACGGAAATGGTAGATACACACTGCTAACAGGCGAGCTTCATGGCACTAAACTGTTAATAATTTCCCCTGTATGGGCCTAACCTAGACGATCCGTTCTTCTTTCAAGAATTAGCTCAAGCAAGCACCTCCTATCTTGAACACTCGTGGATCTGGGCAGGGGATTACAATTTAATCCTAGACACTGATAAGGACAGATCCAAACCAGCACACAAAAGCCTTTCCTTAGCAGCGAGACAGTGCTTATCACTTATGGAAACATATGATTTACTAAACGCATGGCCAGCACTGCATGGTGACACAAGTGGACACACGCACTACTCTTCCCAACATGACCTCTACACCACCATAGACAGGCCACTGATATCATCAAACCTAGCAGCTTATCTCACATCATACAACATATTGCCTCGCACATGGTCAGATCATGCCCCACTCCTGATTACTTTTATGTTTCCCAACCACTGCTCCCCTTTACACGCGTGGAGGTTCAAGCCAGATTCTCTATGCGACCCAGCGTTTGCTAGTGCAATAAACTACGCACTGAAGGAATTTATCAGCATTAATACTGGATCGGCAGACAGTATGTCAGTGTTTTGGGATGCTCTTAAATGCAGTATGAGAGGGATCTGCTTTAGCAAGGAAGGTCTAGTCCGCAAAACACTTAAAAAAGATATAGAAATGGCAGAACGCATATTGCAAGACTGTGAATCTGCACACAAATCGTCCCCAGATACGGACACAAGTTCCGCATTGAATATGGCCTTGAACTTTTTAACAGAGTCCATGGACAGGCTCAATCTCTTTAACACCAAAGACTATAGTGCTAGAAAATATGGAGAGCTGGGGAGGCCCAGTAAGGCACTAAAATGGTCAATACAGCACTCGTCCCCACAAACCACCCTGAATACGATATGTGCCAAATATGGCCGGCTGGTAAAGGGGCTCCAAGTAGTAAATGATGTCTCTCATGAATACTACACTGATTTATATAAAACTAGAGCTAAAGAAGATGCTACTGAGACAGATGGCTACTTAGAAAAAACAGTTTTGGTCTGGATGGAAGAACCTGAGAGAATGATGATGGAGGGGCCCATTCAGGTCAGGGAGGTGCTGGCAGCCACACAAGCAATGAATGGGGGTAGGGCCCCTGGACCAGATGGCTTCACTATTGTGTTTTATCTTGAGTTCCGAGAGATACTGGCCCCCATTGTAACAGACGTATATAACGAAACATTTACTAGTGGGATCTTACCACCCACAATGCGCCAAGCCACAATAATAGTTCTACAAAAACCTTGGCAGAGATACCACCAAAATAGGCTCCTATAAACCCCTGTCTATGTTAAACGTAGACTACAAACTATTGGCCAAAATAATGGCAACAAGACTCCAATATCATATGCCGTTTCTGGTGGAGCTCGGTCAAGCTGGCTTCATTACGGAATGTGCAACCTCACAAAACTTAAGCCAACTATTTAATGTCATGGGCAGTATCAACCCCAAACTATCAGCAGCAGTTATGTCCCTGGACATAGAAAAGGCATTTGACACAATTGAGTGGCCATTTATAGAATGTACAATGCGACGGATGAGTTTTGGTCCAGATTACCTGAAATGGTTCAAAATACCATATATAGAGCCAACTGCCGCAATACTAACCAACAAAAACCTGTCGCACTAGTTCCCTATAACAAGGGGCACTAGACAGGGATGCCCGCTGTCTCCTCTAATATTTGCACTGGCAATGGAGCCCCTGGCCTGCCTGGCGCGCCAGTCAGCAGCTGACTGGGCCCTGTATATGTGGCACAACTGGACGTCCATTTCACTATATGCGGATGACGTTCTAGTATATATCGGAAATCCTGCAGATTCGCTCCAAATTATTCTGAAACTATTTGAAGAATTTGGCAAATACTCAGGCCTACAACTTAACCATAGCAAAGCGATCCTCTACCCAATGACTGACCCAGTGGTAACGCAGTGTAAAGAGGCAGGCTTATTAATATCTGATGCTGGTTTTAGATATTTGGGAGTTTGGGTGACCAGAGACTCAAATGAACTTATGCAACGTAATTACGGCGCTCTACAAGAAGACTTGAACAAACTGGTCACAAAATGGCAGGCCCTGCCTCTGAATATAATGTCCCGCATCGCCTTGTGCAAGATGATTTTACTCCCAAGGCTGTTATACACCCTTGCAAATGTACCCAGCACACTCCCAAAGTTATTCTTTAAAAAAATAAACCGTATAATGCTAACCTTGATCTGGAAGGGAGCCAATCCCAGAATAAAACTAGCGACGTTAATGTTACCCAGAGAGAAAGGTGGACTGGCAGTGCCTAATGTCTATCACTACTATTTAGCTGCTCGGTTGCAATATGTCCGATACTGGCACATGCAGGAAACCTCCTCTCAGCACCAAACAAATGAAACTCGCATGGCGACCGGAGAAACAATACAGTCCCACATGATTGAAGGTGGAGAATAGGCACAAAATGCAGGATGTGCCATAGCGGCCACCATTCTGGCAATTAAGAGCTGGGAAACAATTAGGCGGGACAAAGTGGGTCACACCGGCGGCCCCACTATACACAATTAGAGGACTCCCGATCACTTCGGAAGCGGGATTCATTAAAGCATTTAGAGCACTTGAACTACGCACGTTGGGCGATATATTTCCAGGCGGTAAATTAATAGATAGAGACACAATAATGAATATGCCAGGCTGCACAGCATTGCATTTACTGTACTATATGAGGCTGAGAGCGGATTTGGTGGACTGGTTACCTGAATTCCCCCATTTGCCACAGGTTCCCCCATTGGTGACTTACTTAACTTCCAGAGAATCTAATACACACTGGGTCTCTAACATAGTGGCCCTGTTGGGCAAAGAGGTGGAGGGTGACCATCACACGGTCAGGGGAGGGTGGGAAGCTGATTTGGCGGAGCCCATAAATGAAACAACATGGCAACAGTGCATGGCGTCCGTTGACACAAAATATCTCCCAGATAAATACAAAGCAATCCAATGCAGTGTTGCACAGAGCATATTATACCCCTGCCAAACTTGCCAGCTTCTTTCTGGAACGGTCGAGCAGATGCCAACGCTGTGGTCACGAAAATGCGGACTGGGCACATATCTGCTGGTCTTGTGGGGAAGTGAACCAGTTTTGGTCATTGGTGGGCATTGAAACCAGCAATATACTGCAGGAACACATCCTGATGCTACCTCAGATCTGGCTACTAATACCCAAACTAGAAATGACACCACTAAAGAGAAGCTTCTTTGCTATTGCAAGCTGTATAGCTAAACTTACCATCCTCCGCAATTGGAATAATAACACCCCCCACCCCCCCAAAGGCCACGTGGTGGGCAATCCTGCTGAGGGACAAAGCCATGTCACAAAGCTATGGTGAATTGATCCCAGTAAGGTCCAAACCTAAAGAAGATGTATGGTCGTTCTTGTCTGCATACCTAACTTCAATAGAGAGATATGAAGAGTGAATGATGTGCAACTAAAGTAGAATGTTATTTTAAGCTCAAGCGTAGGAAGAAATCCCAGGAAATAGTTATTAGTTATTTTAAAGGTTTAGACAGATTTTTATTGGTTGAATACATATGTAACGCGCAGCATGCTGATGAAGGTTTGGAGCACAAATTTAGTTTTTTTGTAGATTAGAGCGGCACATAGTGCTGTCAAGAAGTGCAATGCGTAGGATAAGAGGGTATATGGGCACAGCATGGCTTGATGGAGATTTGATGAGGTGCAAAGCCTTTCACTATAACCACAAATTACAAAAGGAAATTGTGACCGATATTGTCAATGTATGCACTTGCATTACCATTCTAATGTATTACTGAAAACAGAAATAATCATCGATGTAATAACTGTTTTATTATGTGCTTCACAACTAATAAAAAACAATGTTTAATAAAAAAATAATGACGGTAAACTAACTGGAGTCATCTACAGCACAAAATTGATATTAGAATGCTGTGCTCTCGCAGGGACGATATTGCATTGTATATCCAAATGAGGTGTAAGAATGCTTGCCGTTACAGCGATTGGGTATATGTGCCATGTGTCCATGGACCTATCTGCGCATTATTCTTCATACCCGCCATTGCGGCACCTTCAGCAATGGCTTTCTATAAGTTGTTTCGTGCTCTTTGTAAGACTCTTAATTGTGTTCTGAGGTCTGTATTGAGTTTATGCAGATTTTTTAACTGAGTGTAACTCGTCACTCCCTTGATCCATCCCTGTTTTCCTGTAGCAGAATGTCGTGTTAAGGATACTAATTGCTATGCCATGGTAATGTAGATCTGTAATGCGTGTTGTTTCCCCAGTCCCCCTTCTACGGGGGGGGCAGGCATTACCCGGCAACTATGTTCTGTAATGAAATGGTACACAGCAACCTCACAAAGGTTCATTGCAGGCTGCGCTCATCCCTTCTATGGTGTGCTGGTTGGGACTGAACATGGTCAGGTCTCTTCATCGGCTGCGCCCTTCCCCCCCCCCAGAGCGAGGATGAGAGTAGGGGATTTTAGACTGAATCAAAAAAGTTGCTTT
>JAXCLM010015576.1:0-10815 GCA_035583075.1 Eurycea guttolineata | reverse complement strand
ATAGGCTACCCCGAGGAACCGGTGTTCTGACAGTTGGAGGGGACACCCGGATGACGTCATAAGCCACGCCCCTTTCATTGTTTTGTGCATTTTCCCGGTGATAGTGATGGCGACCCCTGCTAACGTGGGTGCAGTGTCCTATACAGTGGATCAGTTAATTGAGAATACATGTAATGAGTTGTTTGTTCATTCTGGTACCAAGCTGTTATCCTGTGAAGAATGGAGAGATAGTTTTGTGCATAGTTTTCAGGAAGGTGACCCGTTACATCCGCAAGGTTGCGTGATGCGTTTGATGTACGCTTTACAAATAGCACGTGAGAAGAAGGAGAAATCCCAGTCCATTGCAAGTCTTGCTGGTGCACTATGGTACGTCTTTAATAGGATGCGTGTGGAGTATGATGAGAGTCAGACCAATTTGGTGGATATGACCCAGGCATTTATGGACGAGAAGGCTGCCAAGGATGAGTGGCAGGCTGAAGTAAATATTAAACAAGTGTGTATTGATGAATTGAAACTGGAGAAGGAGAAATTGTTGGGTGAGATCGCGGCACTGCAAGCTAGGATAGCTAAGGCGGATATAGCGCTTGGTGCACCGCGCCCTGTTAATGTTCCTGTTGTGAATGAGGCAGTAGAGGACTTGAAAAAACAGTTGCATGAGGCTAAAGCTTTGGCCGAGAAGAATTTAAAGACGGCCAAGGAGGCGCGTAGGAATGAGCAGAGGCGCGTGGAGGAGATGGTTGAGACTCAGCGTCGCAGCCATGATATGAAAGTGAAGTGCGATGCGCTAAGGGAGGATGTGCGTGTTCTTGAACGGCGTTTGGCTGAAAAGGAGGAGTCTGAGAGTGAGTCTGAGAGTGATGATGAGTTAGATGGGCTAAAGCTGAGTTTGAAGTCAAGTGAGACTATGGCTGCCCAGCTATTGGATGAGTTGTCGGAGGTTAATATTTCCAATGGTAAATTAATAAAGGCAAATGAGGAGGCTCAGACGTTGAATGCGTATCTGGATGGTGAGTGTAAGCGCATAAACGCCATTTTGAAAGAGAGAGATGCTACAGTTGCACGAGCAAGAAGTGATATCAAAGTTAAGGAAGTGCTCATTAAAACGTTAAAGGACAAATTAAATGAGAAATGTAAGGAAATATGTCTTTTGCGGGGCCAGAGTCTTTATGGCTTGGGGACTGCTGATGAACGCGGTATGGAGGATGAGCGTAATTGGAATACAAATAATGCAAACTTGGGTGCTTATGTGTCTGCGGAGCGGGACATGCCTGTGTTCCCATGCGGTATTGAGGCTGCACGCGGTGGAAATGCGCGGAGTGCAAGCGTGATTTTCATGGGGGAAGACAGGGCGTTGCCTGGTGTCAGTACAAATTTGCGCACATCGGTTGCATCTCCATTTGTTCCTTATACAGCTTTTCCTAGTGCCGGTGCAGGACATGGGTTTGCTGGGATTAATACGGTAGCCGCCATTGCAAATCCGGTAACGGTAAGTAGTGTGCCCGCGCCCGTCCCAAGGGCCACGCCTTGTGTTTCAGCCGCGCCCCTTGATTTGTCACTACGTAACCGGAGGAAGTCCGTGGAGAGCAAGTCGAGCACTAGCCATGAAACCACGTCATCAGAAGGGTCAGACAAAGATGGCCGCCAAGAAAAAGACTTCCGCTCATCCCAAGATGGCCGCCATAAAAATAAGCAATCTCATCGGAAGCGTAAATTGAATAAAAATGTGGCGCAGATTAGGAATATAATTCCTATTTTCACGAAGAATGGCAAGATATCGATTATAGATCATCTCGAGACGTACACCAGATTTATGAAGAGTTTAGATTTTCACCGGGGTAAAGATTTTATTAAATATTTACCATGGACATTTGCCGCGGATTCACAACAATTTTTCCAGAATAATAAGCAGGGTGATTTTGAGACGTGGGCCGAGTACCGACATGAAGTGATTGCACATTTCTCGTTATATAAAAGCGAATGTGATGCTTTTAAATATGCATATAATCTCAAGTGTGGGGATTCAGAGCACCCGCGGGACTATTTACAAAGTTTGAGAAATGCATTCATGCTAGCAGATCCCGACTTTAATGAGAACTCCCGGCAGTTTCGCACGGCATTTTTCCATGGGCTCCCTGAGAAAATGAGACTGGTATTATGTCATGAATTCAGTGCGGAAAAGCATGATGTGGATTGGATTTTGTTGCATGCCAAAAGGATGCACGCTACGTGCATTTCTGGGTTGGAAGAGACATCCAAAAATGCCAAGAGTGTTAAAGCATGCGCTGCAGCTACTGGGGAGTTGCTGACACTTGAACCCTCCAATAAAGGCACAGCTGCCAAGCCAAAGAATAACAGGAGGAACAAAGCTGCCAAAGAAGAAGAAGTTGTTGTGGTGGTAGAGAAGCCAGAGCAATTGTGCACAAGTGCTATTAATACAAATGTCATGGCTAACCCAGTTTCTAGTGGCATTGTACCTCCTTCCAATTCTCCAGTGGCTGGTAATTCTACCTTGAATGCGGAAGCGGCTCCATATGATCCAAATGCGATTTGTAGTGAGTACTACCAGCCCCGCCCACAAAATTATTATCCGCAAAGGGGAAATAATTTCTATAATAATCAAAGGCGTGGTGGTGGTGGCAGAGGCCAATGGGCCAATAACCAGCAGCAGCAGCAGAATGCCAATTATAACCAGCAACAGCAGCAAGGTGCTAATTATGATAACCAACAACAGGATCCGAATTCGAATTACAGGCAAAGATATAACAGGAATTACAATAATCAACGGAATGATTACATGCCTGGATTTGCACAGCGTTTGGAGGAATTGGAGCAATGCATTAGAAGTCTTAAAGACATCAAAGATCGCCAGGTGGATGTTGTACCAGCACAGACGCAATCCAATGCTGCTACCAATCCACCCCAAAGGACTGATCAATGACTAAAGACAGTAAATGAGTGCAAAAGAGAAGATTGGGTGCAAATGAGCAAATTATGCAAATTGAGAAATGAGACCAAGAATTCACGTGATGGTTTGCTTCCTATGGAACAAAGAATTCCTAAGAAACTGAAAGAGGGAAAGACACAGGTGCAGGAATTGGAATCGGGTATTGAAGAAGAGCGTAAACTAGTTGCTGAAGCCCAGAATGTAGCTGAGGTGTCGTTACCTACTGAAGTCGAGGCCAGTTCTAAACAGGTGTGTATGGTCGTTGAATCAAATGCTATTTCTGTGGAGGTGCTCACTCCTTGTGTGAATAAAGTAACAAAGAAGAAGGACATATCCAAGATGAAGCAGCGTATTCATGATAATTCACACTTTGTTTGTGACCTACGCCAAGAATCAGATAGGTACTATGCCAATGTGACTCTGAGCAAACGGTGGACAGTGGATGCTTTGTTAGATACGGGTTCAGAAGCTACACTTATGTCAAAGAAGATTTTTATGTTTCTTAATAAAGAAGTCCCAGCAGAAGAGGCACTGGCCAAGCTAACCAGCTCATATGAAGAGGAGAAATTGCATAATGTGAATGGGGGAGAAGTACCCATAGTTGGAATCGCAAGCATTGAAATCCAGATTGGGAAGCATTCTATGAGACATCCCATGGTGATAGTGGATTTGGATAGTGTTGACGTCATTCTAGGAGGTGATCTTTTGAAAAGACTAAGTCCACTATTGGATTATTTCAATAATGTACTTTGGGCCCAGGTGAAAAGACCAATACCTTTGAGAAGGACGGAGAAGCGAGCAGTCCAATCCAGGAAGACCCATATTGTGGAGAAGCGGCCAGATGTGGTTGAAATATATCTACAGAATTGCCAAAGTCCTGAACTTACAGTCATCACTTCTGATGGTACATTCACAGGTGAGGACACTGTCATCCTTGGAGTGAAGCAAAAGTGGAAGACGCAGTTGCACAATGATTGCTTGCGGTTTTACACTAATAATGCTACTACAGATAAGGATGGTCTCTTGGAGGTGGTGCCAAAACAGACACGTGTACTGACAAAAGTTTACAGGAATGGAAGTAATGAACGAGATATACCTGTATTCTTCAAGAATCAGAATACACCTGTTCTTGCGAGACTTTCATTTACCACAGAGAGAACTTACGTTTCACAGAGGTTTTGGCATTCTCTGAAAACTAAGGAGCCAGTTTTATGGTATCAGAATAAAGATGAAGATACTGTGTTAGGAGGGTCTGGAAGTGAAATGATTGGGCATTCTATGATGTGGCTACAAATTGGAGATCTGCATGTGTACCACAATGTTTATATTTCTTCTGAGGATGTTATGGACTGTTGTGTTGGAGCTGACATTATGCATCGATTTGCCACATTCTCTGATCTAGCAAGGGATGAAATTTGGACAAGATTGAGCAGGGATCCTATAGACTTTTCTGATAGGGATCAAGCGTTTCAGTCCAGACAAATATTACCTTATGCTGTAGAGTTGCAGGTGAGAACAGACGTCATACTTGCTCCACATACCGGTATGAACAAAGTGGAATTGGGAACAGTCAAGGGACAACAATTAATGAGCCACAGTGATGCACTGGTGAACTTGAATGGTTGTCTATCTGAACTCGGCTTGAAATTGCCACATACTCCGCTTGTGAACATATCTTCCAATACATGTAAGATACTATTGAACAACGAGGGATCCACTCCAAGAAAATTAATGAGGGGTCAGAGTGTTGGATTTGCAATTTCGGATATGTACTATACCTTGGATTTGAACAATTTGATACTGGGAGTGATCAATGAGATGTACACACCTGACAGGATGATTGATGATTCAGTAATGTCAAGTCCGAATGGCATATTTGAGGTTACCTCTGTTTACCCAAGGGATGATATTGATTCAAAAGAAACCGCTGTTACAGTAAATGATGACGAGGTGGTTATATGGATAATAGCTCCTGAATTAGAATATTGTGGGAGTGTGCTCGAGTTGCAACAATGTCAAACCAACTCAAAGAGACACACGGCATCCGTGACTAAGGACTTATCCGAAAAATTGGAAGAGGAAAATGAAATTGTGGTGAAAGAAGCCTTTCCTGGGTTCAATGTGATGATTGAGGAACAGATTGAAAAAGCTACTGCTTTAGAGGGAGATGAAGACAAGAAAGAAACATTGCGCTCTTTATTCAATAAGCACCAAAAGGCGTTCTCAAGAGATTCTTACGATTGCGGAGGTACACACCTTCATGTGACCCGCATTCCGTTGAATCCGGATGATCCACCCGTGTTTAAGAGGCAGTATCGCTTGCCGTTACAATCACTTGAGAATATCGCAAAAATAGTAAATGAGCTGGAGGAACGTAAAATCATACGCCAAGTGCACAGTACGTTCAACACCCCAATTCTTGCGGTATTGAAACCCAACGGAACCTGGCGCCTTTGTGCCGACTTAAGAGCTATAAATAGAAAGGTGAATCAGTCACGTTGGCCTTTACCTTATATCGATCAAGGCCTTGCCCAAATCAGGGGATGTAACATTTTTACTACACTGGATCTTACAAGTGGATACTGGATAGTTCCTGTAGCTGAAGAAGACCAGCATAAGCTCGCTTTCCAATTTGGTGGTAAACAATACTGCTGGACCCGTACACCTTTTGGGTACATTAATTCAGGAAGTGAATTCAACATATTCGTGTCTAAAGCGTTGCCGGATGCGGCCGAAAGGGGGACATTGACATATGTGGATGACATCCTCATTAAAAGCGGCAGTTTTGAAAGCCACATGGAAGAAATTGATCACGTGCTGACGCAACTCTATGAAGCTGGGGCTAGAGTTTCACTTCAGAAGGCCTGTTGGTGTAGGAAAAAGGTGAATTTTCTTGGTCACGAAGTGACACCTGATGGATTGAACATTCAGGAGAAGAAAGTGAAGACAATCACCAAGTTGAGAGCACCTACGAATGTGTCCGAAGTGCGGAGTTTACTGGGTGTTACGAATTACAGCAGAAAATTTATGGAAAATTACTCCGAGATTGTACATCCTTTGTTGCAACTTTTGAAAAAAGATGCCAAGTGGGACTGGACTCCTGAATGCGAGGATGCCGTCAAAATGCTAAAAGAGAATCTCTGTAGTGCTCCTTGTTTAGCATATCCTGTTAAGGACAAAGAATTCTTTTTAGAAGTGGCATGTTCAAATGTGGCGTTGTCTGCTGCTCTATTTCAAAAGCATGATAAGGTTGGTAAGGTAATATCTTATGCTAGCAAGACTTTATCACCGGTAGAGGTCAAGTTCTCGGAGTGTGAAAAGGCGCTATTTGCAGCTGTGTGGGCCGCTCAACATTTTCGCCCATTTATCCAAGGTGAAACAGTTATTTTAGAAACATGCCACCAATCTTTGCAATTCCTCGGGAGTGATAAGATAAAGGATGGAAATGTATCAAATACAAGAATAACGGCATGGATGATGGTGATGCAGGGATTTCCCATGGAGATAAGATACGCCAAAAACAAGAATAATTGCTTGGCTCAAGGCCTAGCTGATCTGCATGATTGCTGTGAGGAGGATACCTGTTGTACCGCAATTGTCTCGGATCTACCTTCATTTGCGGATTCGCCTCATAAATGCTTTGAGGATGAAGCTTTATTGTTACCAACTGTATTTATCGATGGTTGCTCCTTCAAACACAAGAATGAGGATGAATCTGTTGAAGTTAGAGCAGGCGCGGGTATCATTTGGATCAATGATTTCCCAACAGGGCCAATCTCGGCGGCATTAGGGTCAAAGACAAGCCAAGTGGCGGAGTTATTGGCAGTGTTACTAGCAATCAGGACAGCAAATAAGCATAATTTGAAGGAAATTGTGGTGGTAACGGATTCCATTTACGTACGTAACTCATTTGTTGAGTTCCTCCCAATCTGGAAGAAAAATGAGTGGAGGTGTATGATGGGTAAGCCCTTGAAACATGGAACACTGATAAAATACATCGATGATTTTGTTCAGGAGAACAATATGACCATATATTGGAAGAAAACAAAGGGCCACTCGAAGGTGTTGGGTCAAGAGAAGACTATGAATGATGAAGCAGACAGACTTGCAAATGAAGGTGCCATAAGCGGAACTCCATTGGATGCCGAATATTTGTTAGCTCCAAAGAAGGTGGAAGTTGTGACAAGACAACAGGAAGCGGACAGAGAGAAGAGAGTACTGGAATGGTCTTGTGATACTCCGGACCCGGACCTTATAACAGCTCAGTTATCTGACCCAACGATGGGAATATTCTACGAGTATGTTAAAGATGAATCCACGGTCATAAATGATGAGGCGCTAAAGGACGAGGAGTTACGTGTCATGATGAAGTACAGGAAATTCTTCAAGTTGCAGGACGACTTGTTGGTGCGTGAGACAAAAGATGGGAACCTACAATGGGTGGTACCAAAGTCTTTCCGCGGTGTTATGCTGGACCACGCCCATAATGAGATAACATCTGGTCACCGAGGGGTGAAGAACACAATGGCCATATTATCCGAAGTGGCGTATTGTCCGCACATGTCTCAAGACGTAGAGTTATTCTGCAAGGGTTGTTTGGTTTGTGCTCAGTTTCAGCCAAATGTTCCTAAGTTATCCCACAGGGCACCTTTGTCAAAAAGGGGGATCACTCTTCCTTGGTCGGATATACAAATTGACTTTGTTGGACCTGTCACGCGGTCTGCTAGAGGTAATAAATATTTGCTGACAGTTGTGTGTCTATTTACTAAATGGGTGGAATGTATACCTACTACAAATTGTCGTGCGGACACTACGGCATTGGCTTTAATTAATCACATCTTTTCCAGATTTGGGCTTCCACAAAGGATATCTTCAGATCGTGGTAGTTCATTCACGGCAGACATAATGGGTCGCATGTGGCAAATTTTGGGTGTGAAACGCCAATTACATATTGCTTACCATCCCGAGAGTAGTGGCACAGTGGAGCGGTTCAATCAGTCTATTGTTAATATTCTCAAGAAATTTGTGGATGATTCTGGCAAAGACTGGGACTTAAAACTGCCTTTGGTGTTAATGGCAATAAGGATAACGCCTTCTGTTAGTACCGGTTATAGCCCTTTTGAGCTTTTGACGGGTCGCAAAATGGTAACACCGACACATTTGTTGTACAAGACTGCCGATCAGACCCTTATGACTTCTTCTTCTGTATTTGACTATGTGGCAAACCTTCGAAGGCACTTACAACATGCATTCGCGCATGTACAGAGTAATCTAGAGAAGAGTGCTGAGGCATCCAAGACTCAATTTGACAAGAGAACGACCAAAAGAGAGTATGAGGTTGGGGGATCAGGTTTTTATATATAATTACCCCAAAAATCAGCAGAAAGAGCATAAGTTTTTGCCTTCATGGAAGGGCCCATTCATGATCTCTGAGAAGGTTTCACCGGTGGTGTACAAGGTTGAGATTGATGATGGGAGAACCGTTACAGGTAAGTACTTTCATTCCAACCAACTTAAGCTGAGGCACCCAGAACATATCATTAGAGAGATTGAAGAAGAGCAAGAGCATGAAATGGAATGAGATTATGTATTATTATGCATTATTAGACTGCTGTTGTTTGCATTGTTGATATTATATGAAATGCTGTATATTGTCCTGCGATGTTGTTTTTGCAGGTCCCAATGGGGCCAACATGTTATGTTTATTCGCCATGCAGGTCTTTCGTGATGGGGATCTTGTTGCTGCTGGCTATCCTGCTATCGGGGGGACGGATTCCATGCCGTGCTGTACGACCTGACGGATCGTTTGCGGACGGGATGTCGGAAAAGGGGACTATGGACGAGAGGTTGGACTTCCCAGGGTTCCAGATCCCGCTGATGGCTGAGATGGATCCGCAGATCGAGAAAGGCCCGGACTCCGGCATCGTCCTGACTGAGAGCAGCGGACTACTGCTCTCGGATTACAAGACTGTTACCCAAACAGTCTTTGTCAACCTGGATGCCGCTGCGTTCTTAATAAGCCAAGTGCCTAAGCCAAGCAATGTGGACAAAGACTTTCATCTATGGTTCGAGAATCATGTCCGCCGCACTGATGAAGCTGTGAAAGAGATGTTGCGCCAACTGGCAAAGACTTTGGCTCCTGAGCCTATAAACACTTTCTCGGCTGGGCAAAAAGGCACTGACATGGTTTTCCCAAAGAGAAATCGACGGTGGGCAGCTGGAGTTTTCGTTGGAATAATGACTTTGTTATCGGTGGTTGGCTCTGTGGTTGGCACGTCCATGAACGTGGCCAATCAGATCTCGACTAAGGATCTTGCAGAGAAGACCGAGAATTTGTCTCAGCATATTGTGAGGATATATGATAGACTGCACGAACAGCAAACAATTGATAAGAAAATGCTACAAGTGATTAATGATACGGTGATAATACAAGGTTTGCAGCGGAAGCTGATAGAGGATAATGTGGCGATCTTAGCTGGAACAAACATTTTCAAGAACTCTTTGTTTAATTATCTAGATCCTCTGAACTTTGTTGCCAGTGACTACTTGAGAAAGGTACAATCCAGCATTGACAATCTTTTGAAAACCAAGATTCCGCTCTATTTTGTTCCTTTAGACATTATTCGTGAAATAATTTCAAACATTCACCGCATCCCGACAATGGACATTCAGCTGAAAGTTGCGGTAGAAATGGGTTCTGCTTTGCCTATCTATATTGACTTGGACACGAATAAATTAAGCTTTGTTATCAAGATTCCTATCGTGAAGCTAGAGTGTATCTACAGTACAAAGACAATAGTGAATGTTGGTACCTGGCAAAATGTCACTTACATCAAGGTCAACACTCCGAGCGTTGTGGCGTATCAGAACTGGTCTGGAAAGGAATACCTGGTTCCCAAGCTAGAGACATGCCTTCCTTTCAAGGGGGACAACTTCCTATGCCCAGGGAAACCCTTTGTGCCCAACAGTCAAAAGTTGCTATGTGGCATACAGAAGAGTGCTGATCCATTGTCCTGTGATGTAACAGTCAGCAAACCGAGTCTGGAGGAACTGAACACTATCGCTACCCCTGTGGGTAACAAGTGGCTCATAAGTACCAGGATGACTTCCATGTCTGTACTGAACACTGCTTCTCACACTCAAAAGACTATCGTAATTACTAATCGTGTCTTGCTAGTTTATATTCCCAAGTATTTAGTAGTAACGATTGGTGACCAGGTACTTTTTCATATAAGCACGGACTCTATTGCATCTAATGTTGAGCACATTGACATTTTCCATTCAATTGACATACCAGTAGATGAGAATTTAGATATTATTTTAGAGGATCAGAAAGCAAGTTCTCTCCAATTGAAGTTGATCACAGATGATCTTTCTAAAGTACCACAATTAAAGTTATCTGACAATGATGCGGAAAAGTTAGAACTGTTACAATCTAGACGAGGCATAACATTTCAAAATATGGTTTTAGTTTCTATTGTCTCTGTTGCTACGACCTGGTTATGCATATTATCTATCTGCTTAACATGTTTGATCTCAAAGATGCGCGCTGCCAGATTAGGATCAAAAGCGAATGCAACATACCAATTGCGTAGAATCTTAGATAATGAACCAACGATAATTCCAGTACATGATTTCGGTCTCATTTAGGTCCTCTCTACATCAGTTCCAAAATTTTGTCCATATCCTGTCCAAATTTTGGAAAGGGGGAACGATGCGTGTTTCGGACCGTTACCAAAATTTCTATGTTTGTTTTTTTCTTAGCACCCAACACTGTTCGGCTGCCAAATATCTCTTTTTCTTTGCCCAGCCAAATCTCTCGCGAGATCCTCCTGCGCAAAAGGGGGAATCTGTCGGGACATTTGTGCGCC
>JAXCLM010014469.1:0-10832 GCA_035583075.1 Eurycea guttolineata | reverse complement strand
CATACAACTTCTTGGCTATAACCTCTCCCCGTCACTTCTAACACAGCTACCTTCCATTAAATGCTTACAGAAAAACAAGCCTGGCTGTTCTGCCACAAATATTTTCATGAACTCATTTCACATGACTAAACGATAGCATCATTTCCATAACCAGTTTCCAGATCACAAACTTAACATCGATGATGATCTCAGTAACTGGATTGCATTAACTAATAGGTTCATGGCTATACAATACAGGTACGTTAAATATAGACTGCCTATTTCTGCTATAGTATCTTATTTTTTAATCAATATAGTAATTTTTTAAAATAATTTGAGTCAGATAAAAACAAAATGTGAAGGTGTAGAAGCTGCTCTACAAGTACAACTAAAAACAGATACACCCATTAAATTGATGAATATAGGTCATCAAAAATACTATGAACTCATGTTCAAAGAACGTGTTAATACCAGAAAGTACCAAATACGCACACAAGTCAATACAGTAGTTGCACAATGTTAGCAAATAATTAAAGCAGATTCTAAAAAGGAGGTCCTCATGCTTTTAAGTGAGCATGTATAGCGACGCAAGATTCTTCTGAACCATACTAGATCGCAAATTTTAAAAGCCCTCAGCCACGTGTGCATGTACATATTTCTAAGCTTAAATATTAAAACTGAAAAAAGCCATTTTAATGGATTAGAACATCAAAAAGGATGCCCATGCATTACCTGTACAAAATGAAGGCTTAATAATTTATTCACGATTAGAAAGGTTTTGGTCCATTTCTTCAAGTCACCTGTGGGTGCACAACAATTTTGACAAGGTAAAAAGGAAGGAAAGCAAATCATTTTAGTTTGCTTCCCACGTGCAGTAGCTCCACCTTTCAGATTTGTGAAACAATAGAAATTATTAATATGCTTTGAATTGTTAAACCTTGTCTAGACTGCAATAATTCTACTTTTTGTGCATCAGTGTCTGACAATTTCAGTTGTGGTATCATAGAGACATCGTTAGAAATTAGTTTCAATTGCATTGAATTTGCTTTTTGATCTTCCATCATAATGTCCAAATTTTCATCAATAGGAATGTTAACTGTGTGAAATATATTTACATGCTCAACATTAGTTACCATAGAATCTGTACTTATGTGGAAGAGGACTTGGTCCCCTATCGTTACTACTAAATATTTCGGAATATACAACAGCAATACTCGGTTAGTGATTCCAACAGTTTTCTGTGTGTGGGAAGCAGTGTTCAAAATAGACATAGAAGTCATTCTAGTACTAACAAGCCATCTGTTGCCCACTGGGGTAGCAATAGTGTTCAGTTCTTGTAGACTAGGCTTGCTCACTGTCACATCACAAGATAATGGATCATTACTTCTTTGAATGCCGCATAGTAGCTTTTGAGTGTTAGGCACAAACGGCTTGCCTGGACATAAAAAGTTATCCCCCTTGAAGGGAAGACATGTCTCTAGCTTCGGAACGAGATATTCCCCTTTGGACCAGTTCTGGTACGCAATGACATCTGGAGTGTTGACCTTTATGTAAGTGACATTTTGCCAAGTCCCAACATTCACTATAGCCTTCGTGTTGTAGATGCATTCCAGTTTCACGATCGGAATCTTTATCACAAAACTTAGCTTGTTCGCAACCAAGTCAATGTAGATAGGCAAAGCAGAGCCCATCTCGACTGCCACTTTCAGCTGTATGTCAACAGTAGGAATGCGGTGAATGCTTGAAATGATCTCACGGATAATGTCTAACGGAACAAAGAACAATGGGATCTTCGCCTGCAGCAAATTGTCAATGCCCGACTGTACCTTTCTCAGGTAGTCGTTGGCGGCGAAATTCAGTGGATCCAGATAATTGAACATAGAACTTTTAAAGATGTTTGTTTTTGCTAGAACAGTCAAAGTGTCATCTATTAGCTTTCGCTGCACATTCTGCAAAACCACAGTCTCGTTCACCACTTGCAACATTTTCTCATCAATTGTCCGCTGCTCATGCAGACGATCATAAATTTTCACAATATGCTGGGACAAGTTCTCCGTCTTTTCTGCCAAGTCCTTGGTTGAAATCTGGTTCGCCACGTTCATTGAAGTCCCCACGACGGATCCCACCACTGACAGTAAGGTCATGATGCCTACAAATACTCCAGCCACCCATCTACGGTTTCTCTTTGGAATAGCCAGATCTGAATTTTTCCGCCCTGGTTTAGAGACACTCGTGGATTCAGGAGTCAGAGTTTTCGCCAATTGTCGCAGCATCTCTTTCACCGCTTCATCTGTGCGACGGACATGATTCTCAAACCATAGCTCAAAGTCTTTGTCCAGGTTGTTTGGTTTTGGAACCTGGTTCGTCAGGAACTCAGCTGCATTGAGACTCAAGAAAATTGTCTGCGTCACAGACTTGTAGTCAGAGAGCAGTAGTCCGCTGCTCTCCGTCAGGATGATGCCGGAGTCCGGGCCTTTCTCGATCTGTGGATCCGTCTCAGGCATTGATGGGATCTGGAACCCAGGAAAGTTCATCTCCACGTCCATGTTCTCACGTCCCCCTTCCGAAATCGATCCATCAGAACGGACAGCATGGCATGGAATCCGGCCGCCGGAAAGCAGGATAGCGATCAGCAACAGGATACCCATCACCTGGACCCTGTGGGATGAGTAAGCAGAACATGTTGGCCCCATTGGGACCTAGAGAAGAAACAAGCCACATTGCAAAAATAGAACAATATTGAACTCTACAGATATGTACACATTTATTTATGTTACATTGAGCATTCTTATTTTTCATTCGTTAACATTATTCCCGTCCTGCTCTAGCTCTCTAATGACATGCTCTGGGTGTTTTTGTTTCAACTGATTTGCATGAAAGTACCTACCGGTAATTATTTTTCCTTCATGTATCTCAACTTTGTATACTATTGGCGATATCTTTTCCGAGATTACAAACGGTCCCTTCCATGAGGGTAAGAATTTATGTTCCTTCTGCTGATTCTTAGGATAATTATATGTAAACACCTCATCACCGACCTCATACTCCCTTTTTGTCGTTCTTTTGTCAAATTGTGTTTTAGACGCTTCAGCTGATTTCTCAAGATTGCTTTGTACATGCGCGAATGCATATTGCAAATGCTTCCGAAGATCAGAAATATAGTCAAACACAGAAGACGAAGTCATCAAAGTCTGATCCGAAGTTTTGTACAATAAATGAGTTGGAGTGACCATTTTGCGACCTGTTAGCAATTCAAAAGGACTATAACCCGTACTAGCAGAGGGGGTCGCCCTGATTGCCATCAAGACAAGTGGGAGTTTCAAGTCCCAGTCCTTACCTGAGTCGTTAACAAATTTTTTCAGGATGTTTACTATTGACTGGTTGCATCTCTCCACAGTACCACTACTTTCAGGGTGGTATGCGATGTGCAGTTGTCTCTTCACACCTAGAATTTGCCACATGCGATTCATAATGTCCGCTGTGAATGAACTGCCGCGGTCAGAAGATATCCTTTGTGGGAGCCCAAATCTTGAAAAGATATTGTTGATAAGAACCAATGCGGTAGTGTCCGCCCTACAGTTGCTAGTTGGTATGCACTCAACCCACTTGGTGAACAAGCATACAACCGTCAAAAGATACTTGTTTCCCCTGGTTGATCGCGTGACCGGACCAATGAAGTCTATTTGTATATCTGACCATGGAAGAGTAATCCCCCTTTTTGTTAAAGGTGCCCTATGGGACAACTTAGGGACGTTCGGCTGGAACTGTGCACAGACTAAGCATCCTTTGCAGAACAGTTCTACATCCTGTGTCATGTGTGGCCAATATGCCACCTCTCTAAGAATATCCATAGTATTTTTCACTCCTCTGTGTCCAGATGTTATTTCATTATGTGCATGGTCAAGCATAACTCCGCGAAAGGCTCTTGGTACAACCCATTGTAGGTTCCCGTCCTTTGTTTCGCGTACCAACAAACCATCCTGTAATTTGAAGAACTTTTTATATTTCATCATTACTCGTAGTTCCTCATTTTTCGACGTTTCTTCATCTGAAATTGTAGATTCACCTTTGGTGTACTTGTAGAATGCTCCTATCGTTGAGTCGTTTTGTTGTGCCGTTATCAGATCTGGACCTGGGGTATCACGAGACCATTCTAAAATCTTCTTCTCTTTGTCTGCTTCTTGCTGTCTCGTTACCACTTCTACTTTCTTTGGGGCTAAAAGGTATTCAACATCTAATGGAGTTCCACTTATGGCACCTTCATTTGCGAGTCTGTCCGCTTCATCATTCATCGTTTTTTCTTGGCCCAATACCTTGGAATGACCTTTTGTTTTCTTCCAATATATCGTCATATTATTTTCCTGGATATAATCATCAATGTGTTTTATTAATGTCCCATGTTTCAATGGCTTACCCTTCATACATTTCCAATTATTCTTTTTCCATATTGGGAGGAATTCTACGAATGAGTTCCGAACATAAATGGAGTCTGTTACAATGACGATTTCTTTCAGATTATGTTTGTTTGCCGTCTTAATTGCCAGTAGTACTGCTAGTAACTCTGCAACCTGGCTGGTCTTTGATCCCAATGCTGCCGAAGTAGGTCCTGTTGGGAAATCATTAACCCAAATGTTTCCTGCGCCGGCTTTCACTTCAACAGAGTCGTCATCCTTCTTATGCTTGAATGAGCACCCATCTATGAATACCGTTGGCAGAAACAAAGCCTCCTCCTCATAGCATTTATGAGGCGAATCAGCAAACGAGGGCAAATCCGAAATGATTGCAGTACAGCAGCCATCTTCTTCACAGCAGTCATGTAGGTCTGCCAATCCTTGGGCAAGCGAATTATTTTTGCTCTTGGCATATTTTACCTCCATGGGGAATCCTTGCATTGCCATCATCCATGCCGTTATCCTAGTATTCGACACATTCCCATCCTTTATTTTATCACTTCCAAGAAATTGTAAGGATTGATGGCATGTCTCGAGGATTACAGTTTCACCTTGGATAAATGGTCGAAAGTGTTGGGTAGCCCACACAGCTGCAAATAATGCTTTTTCACATTCCGAGAACTTCCTCTCCACTGGTGATAAGGTTTTACTGGCATAAGAGATGACCTTCCCAATTTTATCATGTTTTTGATACAGTGCAGCAGATATTGCTACATCCGAGCAAGCTACCTCTAAGAAGAATTCTTTGTCCTGAACGGGGTATGCCAAACAAGGAGCATTACAAAGGCTCTCCTTTAGAACCCGAACTGCATCTTCACATTCAGGAGTCCAATCCCATTTGACGTCTTTCTTCAATAGTTGCAACAAAGGGTGCACAATTTCGGAGTAATTTTCGATGAATTTCCTGCTATAATTTGTCACACCAAGTAAACTTCGTACCTCTGATACATTAGCAGGTGTTCGTAATTTGGTAATTGTCTTCATCTTTTTCTCTTGGATATTCAAGCCATCGGGCGTGACCTCATGTCCCAGAAAATTTACTTTCTTCCTGCACCAACAGGCCTTCTGTAGTGAAACTTTCGCCCCGGCCTCATACAATTGTGTTAGTACATGGTCGATTTCCGCCATATGATCCTCAAAGCTGTTACTTTTGATCAGGATGTCATCCACATACGTTAGTGTTCCTCTTTCAGCTGCATCAGGTAACGCCTTAGATACAAATATGTTGAACTCACTTCCTGAGTTGATGTATCCGAAAGGTGTGCGGGTCCAGCAATATTGTTTGCTGCCAAATTGGAAAGCAAGCTTGTGCTGATCCTCTTCTGCTACAGGGACAATCCAATATCCACTTGTTAGGTCCAAAGTAGTAAAGATGTTACATCCTCTAATCTGAGCCAGACCTTGATCAATGTATGGTAGCGGCCATCGCGATTGGTTCACCTTCCTGTTTATGGCCCTTAAGTCGGCACAGAGACGCCAGGTCCCATTAGGCTTCAATACCGCAAGAATGGGGGTGTTAAATGTACTATGGACTTGGCGAATGATCTTACGTTCCTCCAATTCATTGACAATTTTAGCGATATCTTCAAGCGATTGTAACGGCAAACGATACTGCCTCTTAAACACAGGCGGGTCATCTGGGTTCAATGGTATGCGAGTCACATGAAGATGTGTTCCTCCGCAATCATATGAATCTCTAGAAAATACCTTCTGGTGTTTACTGAACAGAGTGCGTAATATCTCTTTTTTCTCCTTGTCTCCCTCCAACGCAGTGGCTTTCTCAATTTGCTCTTCAATCATTTCATTGAATCCCGGAAAAGCCTCTTTGATTCCAATTTCATTATCTTCTTCCAACTTCTCAGATAAATCCCTGCTTATGGATGCAGTTTGCTTCTTTGAATTCACATGGCACTGTTGCATCTCTAGCACAGTTCCGCAGTATTCCAACTCTGGGGCTATAATCCATATCATCACTTCTTCATTATTTGTGGTAACAGCGGTTTCCTTCACATCAATATCATCCCTTGGATAGATGGATGTGGTCTGAAATATGCCCTTTGGACCTGATGTTATTGATTCGTCAATCATCCTGTCACTGGTGTACATCTCATTGATCACGCCCAACACTAAATTGTTTAGATCCAAAGTATAATACATGTCAGAGATGGCGAACCCGATACTCTGGCCCTTCAGCAACTTCCTTGCAGTAGGTCCCTCATTGTTCAGTAATATCTTACAAGTATTAGAGGATATGTTAACCAATGGGGTGTGTGGTAACTTCAAGTCAAACTCGGGAATGCAACCATTCAGATTCACCAATGCATCGCTGTGGCTCATCAATTGCTGGCCTTTTACCGTTCCCAGTTCCACTTTATTCATGTTGGTGTGTGGAGGTAATATCACATCCGTCCTTACTCGCAATTCCACCGCATATGGTAATATCTGCTTGGACCGAAATGCTTGATCCCGATTGGAAAAGTCTATGGGGTCTCTGCTCAGCCGTGTCCAGACCTCATCCCTCACCAAATCCGAAAAAGTGGCGAAGCGGTGCATAACATCAGCTCCGATACAGCAATCCATGTCGTCTGCGGATGAGATGTATACATTGTGGTAAACATGTAGATCTCCAATTCGCAGCCACATCATAGAGTGTCCAATAAGCTTATCCTCAATTTCATCTGGAATAGCACCTTCATCCTGATCAGGATACCACATAACACATTCTCCAGTGTTCAAGGAATGCCAAAATCTTTGTGAGACATAAGTTCTTTCTGTAGTGAACGAGAGCCGGGCAAGAGTAGGTGTGATTTGATTCTTGAAGAACACAGGTATGTCACGCTCATTGTTCCCATTTCTGTAAACTTTTGTCAATACTCGTGTCTGCTTCGGTATCACCTCCAGAAGGCCATCTTTGTCTGTGGTCGCACCATTGGTGTAGAATCGCAGGCAATCATTCTGTAACTGAGTTCTCCACTTCTGCCCCATACCAAGGACAACAGCATCTTTTCCAATAGACACATTATCAGGGGTAATGACTGTAAGTTCAGGACTTTGACAATTCTGCAGATATACTTCAACCACATCTGGTCGCCTCTCCACGATATGGGCCTTTCTGGATTGGACTGTATATCTTTCTGTCTTCTTCAAAGGTATGGGTCTCTTCACCTGGGCCCAAAGAACGTTGTTGAAATAGTCCACTAGAGGGCTTAATCGTTTCAAAAGATCACCTCCAAGTATGACATCAACACTATCCAAGTCCACTATGACCATTGGATGCTTCATTGAATGTTTCCCAATCTGGATCTCAATATTTGCAATTCCCACTATTGGCACCTCGCCTCCGTTTACATTATGTAACTTCTCTTCTTCATCTGTAGTAGCTAATTTGGCAAGAGCCTCCTCTGCAGATATTTCTTTATTCAGGAACATGAAAATCTTCTTTGACATCAGTGTGGCCTCTGAACCCGTATCTAACAAAGCGTCCACCGTCCATCGTTTGCTCAGAGTTACGTTGGCATAATACCTATCCGATTCCTGGCGTAGATCACAAACAAAGTGTGAATTATCGTGAATGCGCTGTTTCATTTTGGATATATCTTTCTCCTTTGTTACTTTATTCACACTAGGATTAAGTACCTCCATAGAAGCAGCACTCAATTCACTGACTACACACACTTCATGCTTGGAGCTCGCTCGGATTTCGGTGGGTAATAACACCTCGGTTGTATTCTGGGCCACGACAAGTGGTTTGGGCACGCTGTCAACACCTGGTTGCACCTTTTGCACTTGTGCCTGTCCGTTTTCTAGTTTTTCATTAGGTTCTTGCTTGGTAGAGACTAAACCATCATGTACATTTTTAGCCAAGTTCTTCATTTTGCATAATTGATCCATTTGTACCCAATCTTCTCTCTTAGATTCATCTTCCTTATTTAGTCATTGGTCAGCTCGTTGGGTCGGACTGGTAACTGCAACAGGTTGCACCTGCGCCGGGGCATTATCCACTTGACGGTCTCTAACATCTTTAAGGCTTCTGATACATTGCTCCAGCTCTTCCAAGCGTTGTGCAAATCCAGGCATATAATCATTCCGTTGATTATTATAATTCCTGTTGTATCTTGGCCTATAGTTAGGGTCCTGTTGTTGGTTATCATAGTTGCCACCTTGTTGCTGCTGATTGTAGTTGGCATTTTGCTGCTGTTGCTGGTTATTGGCCCATTGACCTCTGCCGCCTCCACCACGTCTCTGGTTGTTGTAAAAATTGTTTCCCCTCTGTGGGTAATAATTCTGTGGTCGGGGTTGATAATATTCATTGCAGACTGCATTTGGATCATATGGTGCCGCCTCTGCATTCAGTGTGGAGTTATTAGCCGTCATCGGATTAGGAGTGGGCGTGGTTCCACCAGTAGTTGGATTAACTGCAACATTAGTGTTAACAGCACTCGTGCACAGCTGCTCAGGCTTCTCCACCACGGTCACAACCTCTTCCTCTTTGGTAGCTTTAGACCTTCTATTGTTTTTCGGTTTGGCAGGTGTACCCTTATTTGAAGGTTCGAGGGTCAGCATCTCACCAGACGTTACAGCGCAGGCCTTGACTCCTTTAGCATTCTTGGCCTCCTCCAGTCCCGAAGTACAGGTGGCGTGCATTCTTTTAGCATGCAGCAGAATCCAATCTACATCATGTTTTTCTGCACTAAATTCATGACATAATACCAATCTCATTTTCTCAGGGAGTCCATGGAAAAATGCGGTGCGAAATTGCCTTGAATTCTCATTGAAGTCGGGATCTGCCAACATAAACGCGTTCCTCAAGCTTTGCAAGTAATCACGTGGATGCTCCGAATCACCGCATTTCAAGTTATATGCGTACTTAAAAGCATCACATTCACTTTTGTATAATGAGAAATGTGCAATAACTTCATGCCGGTATTCAGCCCATGTCTCAAAGTCACCTTGTTTATTATTTTGAAAAAATTGTTGCGAGTCCGCGGCGAATGTCCATGGTAAATACTTAATAAAATCCTTGCCTCGATGAAAATCCAAGCTCTTCATAAATCTAGTGTACGTCTCGAGGTGATCAATGATCGATATTTTACCGTTTTTCGTAAATATAGGAATAATATTCCTTATTTGCGCCACGTTCTTGTTCAATTTGCGCTTCCGATGGGATTGTTTATTTCTGTGGCGGCCATCTTGAAAGGCGTGGCTATCATGGAACGCACGGCCATCTTGGAATGGTCGGCCATCTTGAAGAGAGCGGAAGTCCTTTCCCGTGCGGCCATCTTTGTCAGACTCCTCGGAGGTTGTAGTTTCGTAGCTAGTACTTGACTTGCTTTCTATGGACTTCCTCCTGTGACGTAGTGACATGTCGAGGGGCGTGGTTTGGACAAAAGACGTAACCCTAGGGACCGGAACAAGGGCGTTACTTACCGTAACCGGGTTCGTTATGGCCGCCGCCGTGCTAATCCCCTGGTTAACACCAAGGCTTGGAAAAGCTGTATATGGAACAAAAGGAGACGCAGCTGCCGCGCGGGTGTTAACATGGGCACCTGATGAAACCCTATCTTCCCCCATAAAAACCACACTTGCGCTTCGCGTGTTACCACCGCGCATAGCCTCAACGCTGCTTGGGAACATGGGTACCTCACACTCTGCAGAGCCACGAGCACTTATATTTGCATTATTTGTGTTCCAATTATGCTCCTCAATAGCCTCCACATCATACATGCTCTGCCCCCGGAAGGAACGTATTTCCCTGCACTTCTCATCCAATTTATCCCTCAGTGTCTTGATAAGGACCTCCTTGATTTTTATATCATTTTGCATCCGTGCAGCCACGGCATCCCTTTCCTTCAAAATGGCATTTATGCGCTTACACTCACCATCCAGATATGCATTCAAAGTTTGGACTTCACCACTTGCCTTAATTAGTTTACTATTAGCAATATTCACCTCTGATATTTCATCCAATAGTTGGGCAGCCATAGCCTCACTTGATTTCAAATTTAATTTCAACTCATTCACTTCATCATCACTTCCTGATTCACTCTCAGACTCCTCCCTCTCAGTCAGCCGCTGCTCAAGAACACACATCTCCTGTCTCAACGCGTCACACCTTATTTTCATATCGTGGCTCCGCCTCTGGGCGTCAACCATCTCATCTACGCGCTTCTGTTCATTTTTGCGTGCTTCTTTCGCCGCCTTTAAATGCTTATCTGCTAAAGCTTTGGCGTCATGCAGCTGCTTCCTCAAGTCCTCAAAGGTCTCATCTGAAGTGGGCGTGCCAATGGGGCGGGGTGCATCAGGCGCCATATTTGCCTCGGCTACTTTGGCTTGTAATGCCGTGATCTCATTCATCAGACACTCCTTGTCCTTCCTTAATTCTTCAATACATACTTGCTTAAT
>JAXCLM010013360.1:0-10859 GCA_035583075.1 Eurycea guttolineata | reverse complement strand
TTCACTGACTACCAATTCAGTATTTGCCATGCTTGATTCTGGAGCTCCGGGGGTGTATAATTCCACCATTTTGGTGTCTGAGTTAAATATACCCTGTAGACCACTAGAAACACATGTGTCCATCTCAGCTTTAGATGGGACTCCTCTCAAGCAAACCTGTATTACACATACCACGATGCCGGTATTACTAACCAGTAATCAGTTGTCATTGGGCATTTGGGAATTTCAGGTCATTGACTCCCCCACAGTCCATTTGGTATTGGGGCTATCCTGGTTCCGGAAAATCAATCCAGTTATTGATTGGTCTAAAGCTACTATGCTGATACAGAACAGTCTTATCTCCATTTCATACCATGCCCCCTCAAAATGTACTTTGAATGCTATTCAGCAAGACTCGTTACCTACTGAGTACAAACCATGGGTTACCGTATTTGATAAAAAAGAAGCGGAGGCTTTACCTCCACATCGCTCCTACGACTGTAGGATAGATTTGCTACCGGATATGCCTTTACCTAAAGGTAGGATCTATTCTTTGAATCCTAAAGAGGATCAAGTCCTAGTTGATTACATTCAAGATGCGTTACAAAAGAACTTTATTCGACCTTCAAGATCGCCTCTTGGAGCTCCAATCTTTTTTGTTAGTAAGAAGGACACATCAGAGCTACGACCCTGTATTGATTATCGAAAATTAAATGAAATAACCGTTCCATACAGATATCCGCTTCCATTAATTCCAGTTCTGTTCGATCAATTAAAAGGGGCGAATATTTTTACTAAACTAGATCTTAGGGGCGCCTACAATCTGCTAAGAATCGAAAAGGGACATGAATGGAAGACTGCCTTTTTATGCAGACTGGGGCATTTCGAATATCAAGTAATGCCATTTGGGTTAATGAATGCTCCAGCCTACTTCCAATCATTCATGGTCTCCATTTTTCAGGAGTATGTATTCAAATTCTTAGTGATTTACTTGGATGATTTACTCATCTATTCACAGGACTTGAAATCCCATCGAGGTCACGTACAACAGGTTTTGACCCTTTTACAACAACATAGTCTTTACGCGAAATTGGAAAAATGTTGCTTTCATGCGGAACAAGTTTCTTACTTGGGGTATATTGTATCCCCGCAGGGATTTCAAATGGACCCTAAGAAAGTACAAGCAGTGGCTACCTGGTCGATTCCTTATAATGTCAAAACATTACAAAGATTCCTTGGCTTCATTAACTATTACCGTAAATTCATACCCAGTTTTTCCACCTTGACAGCACCTCTGACGGATGTTATCAAAGCACACTCTACTTTTGTCTGGTCTGTTTCACAACAGAAAGCTTTTGAACAGGTTAAACAAGCTTTCGTCCAGGAAGTAACTCTAGTCCATCCTGATCAGACTACTCCATTTTTCTTAGAGTGCGATGCTTCTGATCGCGGTACTGGGGCCATACTTTCGCAGAAATCTACGGATGGATTTTTTAACCCAGTAGCCTTCTTTTCCCACAAATATTTACCAGCAGAGAGAAATTACACCATCGGGGACAAAGAATTACTGGCAATTGTATTGGCACTCAAAGAATGGAGGCATTATTTAGAAGCAGCTATGCACCCTGTGACGGTTTTTACCGATCATCGGAATCTATCATTTCTCAGTCAGATGGTGGCACGTTCACCCAGACAAGTAAGGTGGTCTATATATTTGTCTCGTTTTGTATTGAAAATCACTTTTCGGCCCGCAGAACAAAATACTAGGGCAGATGCCCTGTCCCGTGCGTTTCCAGAGGAAAAACCTAATCCACCTCCTGCTATGTTTGCAGCAGATACTTTTTGTGCTACGATTCAAACACCGGTATCATCATTCTTAGAAGATGTTAAAGAAGCCTGCAGAATCAGTACCATTCCAGTAAACACTTCCTTTACTACCATTGACGGATTGTCATATCATCAAGGGAGACTCTGGATTCCATCAACTCCCTTACAGGAAGAAATTATTAGATGGATACATAACTCGCCATCAGCCGCACATCCGTCCCCGGAAGGAACCTTACGTATTCTGGTTAGATACTTTTGGTGGCCACAAATGACCCAAAAGGTTTTGGAATATGTATCAAATTGTCCTACCTGTATGCGTGCCAAAGCCAGTAATCGTCTTCCTGCAGGATTATTACAACCATTACCGATTCCAAATGCACCTTGGACCCTGGTGACAATGGATTTTATCACCGATTTACCCAAATCAAAATCATATAATCATTTATGGGTGATTAAGGATTCATTTTCTAAAATGGTTGTGCTGGTACCTCTATCATCGCTTCCTTCTGCAACTAGATTGGCTGAACTCTTCATTCTGCACGTGTATCGTTGTCATGGCCTTCCACAGATCATCATCTCTGACCGAGGTCCACAATTCACTGCACAGTTCTGGAGGGAATTAATGAAGCTTCTGGGTGTGGATCTCCGGTTGTCTACAGCTTATCATCCACAAACTGACGGCTCTACTGAAAGGGCTAATCAGGAGATTGAAAAGTTATTCCGGATATTTTGTATGTCACAACCTATGTCATGGTCATCCTTTTTGCCATTGATTGAGTTTTCCTTAAACTCCCGGCATCATTCTGCTATTAATGCTTCACCTTTCTATGCTGCTACAGGTTTACATCCTAAGGCCTTTCCAGATTCGGTGATTCCCCTTAATGCTGATACCCCAGCAGCTGAATGGCTACAGTCGGTTCAAGCTCGGCAGACAATAGTTCAAGCAATGTTAGTACTCTCTAGATCCAGAATGAAAGATGGGGCTAACCAAAGACGTAGACCCGGACCCACATACGCTGTGGGAGATCTGGTTTGGTTGTCGACTCGGAATCTTCGCCTTTCCACTCCGGCGAAATTTAAGCCTCGTCACATTGGTCCATTCAAAATCATGGCTCAAGTGTCACCGGTGGCATATAAACTGCAGTTACCGGTCTCCATTCGAGTACACCCAGTTTTTCATGTTTCATTGTTGCAACCAGCTCGCTCTTCATTACGAGCAAACCGAACCTTGGCATCACTGATGTTGTTGGGAAACCCTCCATTGGTTCGCTCTCGGGGAGGAGGAGGTGTGGTGTCAGCCTTATGGCTGCCTCCGCATTCAAAAACCCACAGAACCCGCAGAAAAGGTTAAGCAGCATTCGCCACACATACAGGACACCACACATACGGGAAGGAATTTTTCGTATATATTATTTTTATGTTCCTAGTGATTCCTACTTTTAGTCTTTTGGGTTGTTTTGTTAGCAATTAACAAATACCGTAGGGCTGGTGGTGCTGGTTTTTTCCCTGTTACATCGAATGTAGGACTGCTGCAATGATCACGGGTATCTCCCGTATGGCCATTGATTAATGTGACGTTCTCGCGTGAAGTCTCGCGAGAGCTTCCGGGTTCCGTAGTCTCGCGTGACTACGGGAGAACCCGGAAGTCACTACTGTTAGACGCCACACGTCCACGCCTCGCCGGGATGTCCCGGACAATGGAAGTCAGAACGATTAGGGGAAAGGACGTTTTTGGAATACTGTCATGCTGCATTCTTACGGCGTGGGCGGTCCTACCTTTTGGCGCCAGTAGCCGCCCCCTTCTGGTAAGGGCCAATTGAGTACACTATATTAAGGTGTCATGATTTACACTCAGCGTCTGAACATTGACGCTTGTCCATTCCGGCTACTCCCTGTTCCTGTATTCTGGTATTGTGTTGTCCTAGCCTGCTGCCTTTGATATTGATGGTGTTCTGGTTTTTTGACTTGGCCTTGTTACTGACTCTGCTTTTGCTTACTGTTTGACTGCTGGTGTTTTTTGACCTTTTGCCTGTTATCTGACCTTTCTCTGCCTGCTGATTCAGTCCTGACGTTACCTGCATGTGTTTGACTTTTGCCTGTTATCTGACCTTCCTCTGCCTGCTGATTCAGTCCTGACGTACCTGCATGTGTTTGACCATTGCCTGTTATTTGACTCTTCTCTGCCTTTTTTCAGTCCTGACAGTACCTGTGGGGTTTTTTGGATCTTTATTTTGTAAAGATCATTCTTTGTCTCTTGGTTTTCGCAGTGTGACGTTTGACTACTGTTTTTGGTATAAAACTTTTCTGTATATTCTACTTGCTTTAAATTAGTCAGTTCCTAGAGTTGCTCTATTGTGTATTAACATCAAGGTTCCATCTGGTACCTGGCGGATTCCTGGTATTGAGCGTGCCTGGGGTCAACCTCTGGTAATATTTCATTGCAGCTTTCCTGAATATTCATTACTGGTGTTGCAGTAGAGAAAACCTAACCAATCCTTTTCTCCTGTCTCCTTATTATAGGTCTCCTCTGGGATTCCAGTGGCCCCTGGGTTCTTGGGAATCGCGCCGTGTCTTAGTCATTCAAAAATATCTATTTTTGTTTGCTGGGATTCGTTGCGTTTTCACAATGTCTACTGACCCAACAGACTTTCCACCACTTCCCGCAGACCCCAGTACAAGTAAACCAGTAGAGCCTGACAAAAATGTTCAGACCCTACCAATGTCAGTAGATGGCATTGTTTTTGCTTTGCACAGTTTACAAGACAAACTAAACAACTGTTTGTCTGTAGTGGGCAAATTGCAAACTTCCCCGTCCACTTCAACTACGCCAGTAATGTTACCAGTCATTCCGCCTATTTCCCCTGCAGCACTTCCGCCTATGGCACTTCCAAAAAAATACTCAGGAATACCTGAGGAGTATCGGTCATTCATAGCTCAGTGTACCTTATTGTTTAAACAAAGGCCACAAGCATTTGCATCCGATTCTCAAAAGGTGACCCAGATTCTTTTATTACTAGATGGTAATGCATTAAAATGGGCCACCCCATTTATTGAGAGAAGTGACCCATTGTTAAACAATTATGATTTGTTTCTCAGGGAATTTTCAACAATATTTGATGTTACTTACCATCAATCCACAAAATGTCGAGAATTTATTAAAATTCGCCAGGGTAACCGAGATCTTAGGGCATACATCACAGAATTTCAAGCATTGGCCGCTGAAGTAGGGTGGTTGGATGAAACTCAGATTACATTGTTCCAAGAAGGTCTTAGGGATGACTTAAAAGATGCCCTGTTACAGGTTTATCCTCTCCCTGAACGATTACAAGATTTTATTGGGTTGGTTTTACGCATTGAACATCGATTATCTGCTCGCCGTAAAACAACCTTTTCACGTTTTCGGTTACCCCCTCCTATTATTCCAGCTAATGCTGTCTCTGATACTACTGAGCCGATGGTCATTGGTCAAGTAAGGGGACCACTTACTCCCCAAGAAAGGCAACGTCGGCGTGATCTTCATTTATGTTTATACTGTGGGGCGTCCAATCATTTTTTAAGCCAGTGTCCGATTAAACCGGCGGGAAACGCCAAGGCTCGCTCTCTACAGGGGGCAGAGCGAGCCAACAGTTCCAAGAACCCCACATCTTAGGCCATATGCCATCTGCTACCGACACACATGCATTCATTCAGATAGTCCTGTCCTGTGATAGATTATTGACTACCAATTCTGTGTTTGCCATGCTTGATTCTGGAGCTCCGGGGGTTTACATTTCTACCATTTTGGTGTCTGAGTTCAATATACCGTGCAGACCACTAGAAACACCTGTGTCCATCTCAGCCCTCGATGGCACTCCTCTAAAACAAACATGTATTACGCATACTACTGTGCCGGTATTATTAACCAGTAATCAGTTATCACTGGGCACTTGGGAATTTCAGGTTATTGACTCCCCCACGGTCCATGTAGTATTGGGGTTGTCCTGGTTCCGAGAAGTTAATCCAGTTGTTGATTGGACTAAAGCTACTATGCTGGTACAGGACACTCCTATTTCCATATCATATCATGCCCCTTCGAAATGTACTTTGAATACTATCCAACAAACCTCGTTACCTACTGAGTACAAACCATGGGTTACTGTATTCGATAAGAAAGAAGCTGAGACTTTACCTCCTCACCGCTCCTTTGACTGTAGGATAGATTTGCTACCAGATATGCCGCTACCCAAAGGTAGAATCTATTCTTTGAATCCTAAGGAGGATCAAGTACTAGTTGATTACATTCAGGATGCACTACAAAAGGATTTTATTCGCCCTTCAAGATCACCTCTTGGAGCCCCAATCTTTTTTGTTAGCAAAAAGGACACCTCTGATTTACGACCCTGCATTGACTATCGGAAGTTAAATGAAATAACCATTCCATACAGATATCCACTTCCACTCATACCAGTCCTGTTCGATCAATTAAAAGGGGCGAAAATATTTACCAAATTAGATCTCAGAGGCGCCTACAATCTACTACGAATTGAAAAAGGACATGAATGGAAGACTGCCTTTTTATGTAGGCTGGGTCATTTCGAATACCAAGTAATGCCATTTGGGTTAATGAATGCTCCAGCCTATTTTCAATCATTCATGATCTCCATTTTTCAGGAGTATGTATTTAAATTCTTAGTGATTTACTTGGATGATTTACTCATCTACTCCCAAGACTTGGAATCCCATCGAGGACACGTACAAAAGGTTCTGACCCTTTTACAACAACATAGTCTCTATGCAAAATTGGAAAAATGTTGTTTTCATGCGGAACAAGTCTCTTACTTGGGATATATCGTATCCCCACAGGGTTTTCAAATGGACCCTAAGAAAGTCCAAGCGGTGGCTACTTGGTCAATTCCTCATAATATCAAGACCTTACAGAGATTCCTTGGATTCATTAATTATTACAGAAAATTCATTCCCAATTTTTCCACCTTGACGGCACCTTTGACGGATGTAATCAAAACACATTCCCTGTTTGCCTGGTCTGTTCCTCAACAAAAGGCTTTTGAACAGGTCAAACAAGCCTTCATTAAGGAAGTAATCCTCGTCCATCCTGATCAAACAGTTCCATTTTTCTTGGAATGTGATGCTTCTGATCGCGGCACTGGGGCCATACTTTCGCAGAAATCTGCCGATGGGTTTTTTAATCCAGTAGCATTCTTTTCCCACAAGTACTTACCAGCGGAAAGAAATTATACTATTGGGGACAAGGAATTGCTGGCAATTGTATTGGCCCTCAAGGAATGGAGACACTATTTGGAGGCAGCCATGCATCCAGTGACGGTTTTTACCGATCATCGGAATTTAACATTTCTCAGCCAAATGCTGGCACGCTCACCCAGACAAGTAAGATGGTCTATATTTTTGTCACGATTCGTACTGAAAATCACCTTTCGGCCGGCAGAACAAAATACAAGGGCGGATGCCCTTTCTCGTGCTTTTCCAGAAGAAAAACCTAATCCTCCTCCGGCTATGTTTGCAGCAGATACTTTTTGTGCTACGATCCAAACTCCGGTATCCTCATTTTTGGAGGATGTTAAAGAGGCCTGCAGAACCAGTATCATTCCAGTAAATACTTCTCTCACTACCATTGATGGTTTGTCATATCATCAAGGTAGACTCTGGATTCCATCAATTCCCTTACAAGAAGAAATTACCAGATGGGTGCATAACTCGCCATCAGTCGCACATCCCTCCCCGGACGGAACCTTACGTATTCTTACCAGATATTTTTGGTGGCCGCAAATGACCCAAAAAGTGTTGGAATATGTATCTAATTGTCCTACTTGTATGCGAGCTAAAGCCAGTAACCGTTTACCTGCAGGCTTACTACAACCATTACCGATTCCAAATGCACCTTGGACTCTGGTCACGATGGATTTTATCACTGATTTACCTAAATCAAAATCTTATAATCATTTATGGGTAATTAAAGATTCATTTTCGAAAATGGTTGTTTTAGTACCCCTTTCATCGCTTCCTTCTGCGACTAGATTGGCTGAACTTTTCATTTTACACGTGTATCGAGTTCATGGCCTCCCGCAAATCATCATATCAGACCGCGGTCCTCAATTCACTGCACAGTTCTGGAGGGAATTAATGAAACTTCTGGGGGTGGATCTCCGATTGTCAACAGCCTATCACCCTCAAACTGATGGTTCAACGGAAAGGGCCAATCAGGAGATTGAGAAGCTATTCCGGATATTTTGCATGTCACAACCAATGTCCTGGTCGTCTTTTTTGCCATTAATTGAGTTTTCCTTAAACTCACGACATCATTCTGCTATTAATGCTTCACCTTTCTATGCGGCTACAGGTCTACATCCTAGGGCCTTTCCGGACTCTGTAATTCCTCTTACTCCGGATACCCCAGCGGCCGAATGGTTGCAGTCAGTTCAGGCTCGACAGACAATTGTTCAAGCAATGTTGGTGCTTTCTAGATCCAGAATGAGAGTTGGCGCTAACCAAAGACGTAGACCAGGACCCACATACACTGTGGGAGATCTGGTATGGTTATCGACTCGAAATCTCCGCCTTTCCACCCCGGCAAAATTTAAGCCTCGTCACATTGGTCCATTTAAGATCCTGGCTCAGGTATCACCAGTAGCGTATAAGTTACAATTACCAGCTTCCATTCGAGTACATCCAGTTTTTCATGTCTCATTGTTGCAACCAGCCCGGTCATCATTACGAGCAAATCGAACATTGGCATCACTATTTTTGCTGGAAATTCCTCCATTGGTTCGCTCCCGGGGAGGAGGAGGTGTGGTGTCAGCCTTCTGGCTGCCTCCGCACTCCGGGAAATACAGAAAGGCCTAAAAATCATTATTTACTGCATTAATTATTTATTTATTATTATTTTTTGGATTTAGTTTGGTTGGTGGTTAGTATTAGGGTTACTACGGGATGAGCGATGTTACCTTGCGTGGGTTGAAGGTTGTGTTTCCCTGCTACACCAACAGTACTGCTGCAACGGTGGCTGTACGTACGGCACTCCTATTCCTATTGCCGATCACTAGCCTTTTACCGTGCTGCCATTGGTTTACATTGAAACCTCGGGTGAGGTCTCGCGAGAGCTTCCGGGTTCCCGTAGTCTCGCGAGAAGACGGAAGAACCCGGAAGTCACTGTGTAACTTAGACGGTCACGCCTCGCCGGAATTGGGCACTTGTTTGGAAACCGCGGAATAGGCGATTTTGGAGGCCGGCTCGCCTCCATTATGGCTTGGGCGGTTCCAACTTTTGGCGCCAGCACCCGCCTATTCTAGCAACCGCCCATTCAGGTAGGGGCCAATTGGATACACTATTTAAGGTACCCTGACTTGCACTCGGCGTCTGAACATTGACGCTTGTCCGTTCCGGCTATTTTCCTGTTCCTGGTATCTGGTATTGTGTTTGTTCATGCCTGCTGTTTGTGGTATTGACAGTGCTCTGGTTTGTTGACTTGGCTTGTTTATTGACACTTCTCTTGCTTACTGTTTGACTGCTGGTATACCTGTGATTTTGACCCATGCCTGTCATATGACTATTCTCTGCCTGCTGATTTCATTACTGACGTTATTTGTGGATATCTGATCTTTGCCTGGGTTTGACCTCTCTTCAGTCTTGTGATTCTGCAGTGGCGATTTTGGACTTCTTGTTTTTGGTTTCTCTGTTATCCTTGCTTGCTTGAGTTCTTCCTGTTACTTGATTCTGCTGCAGCTTTCTGAAATACCTTGTTCACGCTAGTCTCCGTTATAGTTAAACATCAAGGTTCCATCTGGTACCTGGCGGATTCCTGGTATTGAGCGTGCCTGGGGTCAACCTCTGGTAATTATTTACTGCAGCTTTCCTGATTAGTAAGTGCTGGTGTCGTAGCAGAGAAACTAACCAATTCTATTCAACTGTTTTCTCTTTTACAGGGTTTCCAGTGGCCCCTGGGTTTTGGGAATCGCGCCGTGTTCTAGTTACTCAAAACATCTGTTTTGTTTACTAGGATTCGTTGCGTTTTTACTATGTCAACTGACCCAGTAGACCTTCCACCACTTCCTGCAGATCCCAGTACAAGTAATACAGTAGAGCCTGACAAAAATGTTCAGACCCTACCAATGTCATTAGATGGCATTGTTTTTGCATTGCACAGCCTACAAGACAAAATGAACAACTGTTTGTCTGTAGTGGGCAAATTGCAATCTTCCCCTTCCACTCCTACTACCTCTGTAATTCAACCACTCATTCCAACTCTATCCCCTGCAGCATTTCCTCCCATGGCTCTTCCAAAGAAATACTCGGGGGTACCAGAGGAGTATAGGTCGTTCATAGCTCAGTGTACATTATTATTTAAACAAAGACCACAAGCATTTGCTTCCGATTCGCAAAAGGTGACTCAAATCCTGTTGTTACTGGATGGTAATGCTTTAAAATGGGCAACTCCTTTTATTGAAAGATGGTATCCCATACTTACTGATTACCATCACTTTATTGCCTTCTTTTCCTTAATCTTTGATGCGACTTACCATCAAGCCACCAGATGTAAAACGTTTATACAAATTAAACAAGGTAATCTGGAGTTAAGGGGATATAGTTGCAAGCATTAGCAGTCAAAATGGCCTGGTTAAAACAAACACAAATTGTTATCTTTCAGAAGGGGCTTAATGAGGAACTTAAAGATTCATTGGCACAGGTTCACCATCTTCTTGATAGATTGTCTGACCTCATTGGTTTGGTTTTAAAAATTGAATATAGATTGTCTAACAAGAAACATCCTGGGAAAATAAAGCTCCTGACCATTCCTCCCTCTAAAGGAATATACAACACCACAGAACCCATTGTTTTAGGGGAATTAAGAAAATCTTTAACCCCTCAAGAAAGACAACGCAGAAAGGAATTAAAATTAGGTTTATATTGTGGTGCTGCCACTCCTTTGCTCTCAATCTGTCTAGTCTGTCCTCTGCCAGGAAACGACAGGGTTCTCAGGGGAGAACGAAACAAAACTCTACACAGTAGCCTCCCAACACACGCTTGGTCAGATTCCCACT
>JAXCLM010012252.1:0-10885 GCA_035583075.1 Eurycea guttolineata | reverse complement strand
AGATGGCCGCCTGACTTTGGTCACTTTCTGGGACTACTGAGCGCTCTGAGAGGTGTTGTCGAACTACACCTCCCAGACGCCTCAGCTTACTTATTTGAGTCACCTGGCGCGTTAGCGCCGGGCGCGTCAGGCCGGTTAGTGCCGGTTTGTGTCCGGGCGGGGCCGGCGCGGGACACTCCCGAGTTCTGCTTTACTATTACCATTTTTTTCATCCGTGCCTCGTTTTTTTTTTGCTGTATCCACCGTGTTCTATCTGCACCATGACTGTGGGGTTAGAGCCGCAGCTCGATCCGATGTCTATGACCAGGATCGATTCAGGTACTGCTATTACGGCTTTACAAGCCCGCTTTTACAGCCGTCATTGTGAACTTCTTGCTAGAATCACCGCTCTTCGCAGCGCCTTGAACTATGTATCTGCAGTGCCTAAAGTAGATAGTCTTATGTCTCCAGTCGATCCCATTAATACACATGACTATACTCTGCCTGCTATCATAGATACTATCACTCATGACGACAAAACTGATATTTATGACCCCACGTTGATCACGTTTATTGAGCATGCCAGTACTTTATCTCAGGAGGTAGACGCCACCGATTCCACGGTGCCACATACCATGTCCCTCTCCGATCGCCCCTCTTGCACCTTAGCGTCACCACCACTTGACGATTTTTCAACTACCAACCATACTACTACTCTTAGTCGAGGAGGTAATGCCACTTTCTGTCATATGGACACTAGGGCCACTCAGTTTCCCACTGACATAGATGCCTTGTTACATCCTTACAGAGACGTTTCCCCACTTATTACCGATAGCAACATCAAGGCATCGGGGAAAACTCTGTCTAGGATGCTGAAAGCTACACCCTCCACCACTTCTGATAAGACTGCACATGACAACGAGATCCTCTCAAAAAATCTCCATGACAATGCTCATCACCCACCTATTAACCCTGGCATTAGCTTGGGCAAATCGACTAGTACACATATTGCCACTGATTTGGAGGGGCTGGTGACAGTTCCTTCTGCCGCCATTCTCCTGCAAACTAGTGACCAACCCGCGGATCACTTTGCTTTACCCTGTGATCCCAGCACTAGGCTACCAGAGCCCAATACACCCAGAACAAAGAAAGTGATATCTAACAATCTGAAATGTGCGTTACTAAACACCATATCGGCCTCTTTGCATGCAGATGATGTGCATGATCTTATCTGCGAACAAGCTTTAGACGCTCTTTTTCTGACTGAGACTTGGCTTACCCCATCTTCAGGCCCTGCACTCGCCAGATTAGTACCCGCAAATTACGCCATCCATAGAGTTGATAGGTGTGACAAGGTGGGCGGGGGAGTGGGTGTTATTTACAAAAAGTCACTTGAACTTTTTAAATCCTCCATAAGCGGCTGTTCCCATATGGAGGCAATCTTGACAAAAATCATCTCCAATCCTTCACAATGTATAAATTTCCTCACCCTCTACCGTCCACCGGGTGATGCAGCCGGCTTTCAGGAAGAACTCCTACATGTCCTTAATTCATTCAAGGGACTGGTCAAGCCCACAGTACTCCTGGGTGATTTTAACCTGAAATTTGGTAATATTGACGACACCATAGCCATGGAGGTAGAAACTCTGTTGAAAGAAAATGGCTTTACCCAGCATGTGTTAGCTCCTACACACAAGCATGGTAACACACTCGACTGGGTCGCCTCTAGAGGTGTGCCCATTTCCGATTTGTCAGTAGAACGCTGCCCCTGGTCAGACCATTGTCTGATTCTCTTCACCATAACGGCTCCCAATCATGCCCATAAAGTGCCCCCTGTATACAAGACCATAAAAACTCAAAATTTAAAAAACATCACTCAAGATGACCTACGAAATTGCGTATCCACCATTCTAAATAGCCATAATAAGGACATCAATGTTGATCCCTTGGTAAGTGATTACTATTCCAATGTCACAACGTTAATTGATACCAAGGCCCCTCTTATTGATAAAACAGTACGCCTCGATAGGCTGGACAGAAAATGGTTCAATGAAGACTTGCGAAAACTTAAAAAGGAGAAAAGGACACTTGAAAAGCAATGGCGTAAATCTTTGTTAGAAGAAGACCGAAGTAGCTGGCGTATCTGTGCTAACACATACAGTGCAAAAATCACAGAAGCTAAACAATCATACTTCAACGACAAAATCGCCAATGCCAAAAACTCCACTAAAGAGCTCTTTGCCGTCTTCAAGGAACTCAACACTCCCATTCAGGAAAAAATCTTTATCCCTTCGCTGGCAGACTGCATTAAACAACAACGTTTTTTTGCAGACAAAGTCAACAAAGCTCGCTCTAAAATACAAACACTCGCCAATATTTCTAGTGGTGGTAGACCACCAACACCACTGGAGATCGAAGATAACAACCACGAGACATTTTCATTCACTAAAATTACAGAAAACATGCTGCTGCGCATAATGAGGCTCCTTCGGCCAACATCAGCCCATGGAGACGCCTGCCCAGCCAAGTTAGTCCTTGACAACAAGGAAATCTTTGCCCCCATTCTAACCAGTTTTGTCAATGCTTCCTTCAGGTCGAGCTCAGTACCTGATATTATCAAACATGTCACAGTCACCCCCCTCCTGAAGAAGGCAGGACTGGACCCAGGAGATGAGGCCAACTATCGGCCTATTACAAATGTCCACTTCCTTCTAAAGGTTCTGGACAAAGTGGCAACTGTGCAGTTTCAGGAATACCTTGAGAGAGACAAAATCTTGCACCCTAGACAGTCAGGCTTTAGAGCTGGTTATAGTACCGAGACGGCATTGTTAGACCTTATGAACCACATGAAGGCCATATTAGATCATGGCGAAGCCGGCCTTCTTGTCTTGCTTGACCTCTCCGCGGCTTTCGACTTGATCGACCATGAGATCTTGATCAGTCGTTTAGCCACGGAGGGGAAATGTTCACCAGACACTTGTAGATGGTTCAAGTCCTTCCTGACAAACAGGATGTCCCGTATCAGCTGGGACGGTGTGCTGTCTCCAGAAGAAGAAATCATCTATGGTGTTCCCCAGGGGGCATGCTTGTCGCCCGCCCTCTTCAACCTATATATCAAGCCACTCTTTGAAGCCCTTGCAGCTGAAGGTGTTACATTTACCAACTTTGCCGATGACACCCAAATACTGTTGAAGTTGACGGGTGATCATCGGCAAGATACTGACCATCTCAATAACACCTTCAGGATCATCAGGGAGTGGATGCAGGCAAACTGGCTCTGCCTGAACAGTGCCAAAACAGAGCTGTTGTTCATAGGCAGTGGACATACTAGGGATAAGATGGGCGCAGCTTTCAACTGCTTCAATCTGGACGGTACCAATATAATGGTCCTCGACAAGGTTAAGACTCTGGGGGTCTACGTTGACTCGGAGTTGAATATGGACTACCAAGTATCCTCCATGGTGAGGAGCTGCAATTATCAAAATACACTCTTACGCAACAGTAGACCACTACTATCAGAAGCCCACAGTGCCACCCTAGCTAGAGCCGTCATCCAGAGTAGGTTGGACTACTGTAACATCCTTTTGATAGGGACATCGGTAAAAAATATAAAGAAGCTCCAAGTAGCACAAAACGAGGCAGTAAGGATTGTTTCTAGAACCAACCGACGTTCCCATATTACCGAGCAGAGGCGCGCCCTGCACTGGCTACCCATTCAGGCGCGAGTACAACACAAACTTCTCACCACCGTTTACAAGTGCCTTCAGGGGACGGCACCGGAGTATCTCCAATCCAGTCTCTCCGCATATAAACCAGAGAGAAACCTCCGATCTTCTTCTAAGAATCTGATCACCTGTCCTGCTTTTCGTCGGGTAAAGGCAGGCGGAGCATCATTTCCTGTGCTGGGCCCTAGGTCCTGGAATGCTCTACCCGAAAAACTGCGATATCAACCCACCCTTTCGCTGTTTAAAAAACATGTGAAAACTTGGAGAGCGCCAAAATGGCCGCCGCGTGAGGAAGTACATCCTTGCAGCTCCCGGCCCTGCCGACCCATGCCGCCGCACTAAGCCATGCTGGACGACAGACTGGACTACCGATAGCAATCTGAACACCCCCTGATTGCTTTGATATATGCAGCGTCGCAAGCGATGCCGGGATACCGGAGATATCGCACCTGGAACATGCACCCGATCTGAGGCCTGCACTCACGTGTCAAGCCGGGGAGTAAAGTACTTCGCCTGCCCGACCCCGGGCACGAACGGCTCCTGACTTCCTCCCGCCTTCTGCCTGCAGCGTAATCTACTTGGCCCGTTGGACATTGCCCCCGGTGGTGCAGCACGAGACGTGTGCACTCCGGCGCTCGGGCAGCAGCAAGTGGACCCTCGACCGCCCTCCTACATCTGCCATCCCTACGCCTCACCCGTTTGAATCCGACGCCCTCGGCACCAACAGGTACGTGGGAGTGTCGGCGGGGATTGAATCGACCCCTCGCCCCTTCCGAGCGGGCGGGTCAAGGGCAGTGGAGTTCCGGCCGGTGCGTGGTAAACGCGGTCCGCCCAGCGGCCTACTGTTTACCCGGAAGCTGCGGCCTCGCGTAATAATCCGGGCGGGGAGGTGAGTGGCGTCCCGCTGTCCTGGAGGCGCTTCCCCTTTCCCCCTCCCCCCCCCCACAGTCACATACTGATTACCACAGAGGGCAGCGCACTGCATGCACTGCCATGGTCCAGCACGCGGAGCAGTGCAAACAGCACAAATTGTGGAGGCCTAAAATATCTACTACAATATCAATATGCAGTGAACACCACAGTATTTAGCACTCTTCACCGCCCTAAGTGCCATCCCACTACTTTACCTGGCAAATCACTCTGCATTAGTTGATCTAGCCGCAGTGCCTACTCATTCGGGCAAGGACCAACAGTGACCCGGGCAGGGGATATCTTTAATGCACATGCAGTGCTCAGTGCAACGAATCCTGCAGAATAAACCGGAAGCTGGCTGTCACCGTCCCCACAGGGCAGACGACTTACATCATTGTACCCTATAATCTGCCTGCCGATTATTAAGGACACCATAGACCCCAGGATTTCCCTATATGCCCAGAAGATCATCTTCTCGCCCCTCGGGCAATAAACAGCGCTCAGTGCTACCCTTTCTAACTCAACAGCAGCCCAGAGTGCAACGAAAAATGGCGACCCCCCCGGCACTCACAAAACTAGATCTGGAACAATGTCTGCAGAGCCTCAAGACGGACCTGACCACAATGCTGACAACAGAGCTTCAAGCCATGCGGAAAGAGATTCAATTGATCAACACTACTACCACCACGCAAATAGATGCCTTGGGCACCCGAGTAAATGAGACGGAACAGGCTCTCACTTCTCTACAATCTGAGATAACGAATTTGCGCAGGGACAACGCAGACCTCAAGAGACAAAACGAATACCTCCTATTGAAGTCAGAAGACCTGGAAAACCGGGGTAGACGCGACACGATCCGAATTAAATATCTTGCAGAGGATTCTGAGGGAGATGACATAGAAGCTGCCGCCACCAAGATGTTCCTATCCTTTGCTAAAACGACATCCCCACCTGAATATAGATACATCAGAGTTCACCGAGTGGGGCAGAAGTCTTCTGACCCTACGAAACCCCCGAGAGACATTTTAGTGAAGTTCCAGAACTACAAGCTGAAAGAGCGAATATTACGTGAAGCCCGTAATAACATCAACCAGAACTTCACCTGGCAAGATAAACATTTTCAGATATTTCAGGACATCGCCCCCGCAACTCTGATGCGACGTGCCAACTTACGACCTTTGACAGATGAACTAAGAAAACGAGACATACGCTACAGGTGGACATTTCCATTTGGATTAACTTTCTATTGGCAGAATAAGGAACACCAAGTAACGACCATAGATGAAGCCGAACACATATTTGATATCTCCTTACAACAATCAGAACAGCCACGAGGCCTCCATTTCACTGGCTCGGCCCCTTGGCCTTGGCAGGTGGTTCAACCACGTCGCAAGCCGACAGCCCCACCACGATCTCAAAGAACCTCTCAAAGACTGACCAAACGCACGGGGGGCCCATCATCGAGACCTACCACTGAGATTTAAGAAGAAGGATAAGTAACAATAACAGTCTATATTCATACTGTCTACATGGCTCAATCAACAATTCTTAAATGATTATGTACACAAGGCGGCGGCGGGGCAGAGGGAGGGGGGGGCTGTTATAACCATCTAATGATAGACCCTTACCCTACACGCTCTCAAACCAATGTGGTTCGAATTATCACAAAGTTCTTGGAGTCTGTCCGTCCCTATGGGGATGTCATTCTCAAAGTTATATGTTCTTTTCAGTACAAGTTTAGTTTTCAATGTTTTTCTGACCTGCCTTTGAAAACACTCATACTTATGATCTGCGTGTGCCGGGGGGGCCTTCGGGAGATGGGGGGGGGGCAATAATGTGCTAACAGTGACGTATATTCCATTGCAAATGATTAGATTATCCTATGATGGCTGAACTACAAGTAATAACTTATAATGTAAAGGGACTTAACTCCCCTCTCAAGAGGTCCAGACTTTTTCAGGAACTCAAAACTATGAATCCAGGGGTGGTGCTTCTTCAGGAAACCCATTTAATTAAAAGGGACAATGCACAACTACGTCATTTTCTATTTCCGCACCAGTATCATGCGAACTCACTAACTAAAACTGCCGGTACCTCCATTATGATTAGCAAAAATATTCCCCATTCTATGCAAGGCACATTGACTGATCCTGACGGGCGCTTTTTATTCTTGAAATGTACTGTGTTTAAAACAAGATACACCTTTGCTAGCATTTATGTGCCTAATACTGGTCAGATGAATTTTATTGTTGAAACACTACAGAAATTGGATGATTTTGCTGAGGGTGTTATTCTGATGGGTGGGGACTGGAACACTGTATATGATACCTCTTTGGATCGCACTGGAACTGCACACTATACATCTATGGCCCTAAATAAAGCAGTTAAAACTAAATTACGAGAACTAGGTCTATGTGACCCATGGAGGGAGTTACACCCCACGCAACGATCATATACTTTCTTCTCCCACGTACACCACACATCTTCAAGGATAGATTATTTCTGCATAAATAACAGTGCAATACATACAGTGATAGAATGTGAAATCGGTACCCTGGCATTCTCTGACCACGCTCCAGTTATAATAAAACTACAGATGCAAACACCCCCAAAGACACCGCGCACCTGGAGATTCGACCCACTACAGTTTCAAAATACACTTAATATCGATAGATTAAGGGCGACACTAATAGATTATCTCTCTCATAACGCACCCAGAGACACGTCGATCACATGTCATTGGGAGGCACTAAAAGCCGTTCTTAGAGGTGAATGCATGGCAATCTCCGCAACAACACATACACGGGAACGGGAAATTATTAAAAACTTACAGGACGGGGTGGATCAAGCATTTCAGGAAATGCAGAGAACAGGTGCTGCACAAGCACGTAGACGATGGAATGAAGCTAAGGGGTTACTGAACACCTATAACACCAAGAAAACACATCAGCAACTACACAAACTAAATCAAACCTTTTATGAAAAAGGCAATAAGGCCAACACAATGCTAGCTAAACGTCTCAAAGCCAAAATCGATTCTAATTATATACCAGCATTATCTGTGAACAATGCCTGGGCCTCAACTCCTCCACAGAAACTACAAGCATTTAAAGAGTTTTACACGACCCTATATTCGTCCCAGAACCCATCCTCGCAATCAATCGACCAGTTTTTAAACTCAGTTGCCCTCCCAGAGGTCCCGCATGATTGGCGACTATCCTTAGAAAGACCAATCTCTTTATCAGAGGTCAAGATGGCCATTTCCCAAATTTCACCTAATAAATCTCCCGGCCCTGACGGCTTCACGGGCAAATTCTATAAATTACTCGCAGAGGAATTAACTCCTATTTTAACAGACCTTTTTAATGCCTTTTTAAATGGTACCATAATCCCACCTATGATGTGTGAAGCCACCATTGTCCTATTTGCTAAACCAGGCAAACCCCGAGACCAATGTTCTTCCTATCGCCCAATCTCATTAATTAACCAGGATATAAAGCTCTTTACGAAAATACTAGCTAACAGGATCAATCCATTATTACCTACACTAATTCACTCTGATCAGGCTGGGTTTATACCGGGCCGCATGGCTCAAGATAACACAAAAAAGCTGATTCATATATTAGATAAAATAAAATATACCCCAGAATCTGCAGTCTTTATTTCCTTAGACGCCGAAAAGGCATTTGATAGAATCGAATGGAACTTTCTATCCGCCTTATTAGATAAGATGTGCTTTGGCCCGAACTTTAAACGCATGATTATGGCTAACTATGTAACCCCAACGGCCAGGATAATGGTCAATGGTGTGAAGTCAGAACCGATACACCTCACCAGGGGTACCAGGCAGGGATGCCCACTATCCCCAATTTTATTTGCGCTATGCATAGAACCCCTTGCAACCTTAATTAGACAATCAAATAATATTAAAGGAATAATGTTAGCAGGCTGTCAGCAGAAGATAAGTCTCTTTGCAGACGATATCATACTAACAATTAGGGAACCCACCCTCACAATTCCAGCCCTGCTCCAACATCTTGAAACATTTCACCTGGTATCTGGATATAAAATTAATTCGAGTAAATCGGAACTATTGATCATTAAAGCATCTGCATTAGAGAAGATTTTTTTACACACACAATCCCCATTCCGAGTCACAACCAAACCACTGAAATACCTAGGTATATATATCCCCTCTGAATCCGAAGACCTATACTCAGTTAACTACCCGCAATTATGGTCCTCCATAACCAGGGATCTAGACCTTTGGGACAATAGAATTTTATCATGGACTGGCCGCATCAATGTACTTAAAATGAACGTCCTCCCCCGTATTCTATATTATTTTCAAACCATGCCAATTGCAATCAAACCCTCAACTATTAATCATTGGCAATCTAAATTGATGCAATTTATATGGAAGAGAAAACACCCACGCCACCCCAAACATCTCATGTATCTCCCGAGGCGCCAGGGCGGTATGTCAGTTCCCCACCTATTGTACTACTACATCTCAGTGCAATTAACCACAGCCTGGGAGTGGATACAAAGATCCCTTGACAAGACATGGGTAGAGATAGAAGAAGCAATGACATATGGCCACTTGCATCAGCAACTTTGGCTTCCAAGAAACCAGCGCTCCCGCACCTTATATAAAGCGGAGGCTTCAAAGGCATTCCTTCAGACATGGGACCGCTGGGCTATCACACTGAAACTTACCGCCATTCCTTCGCCCTTCTCTCCCATTCACTGTCATCCAGATTTTCAACCAAGCTATTTATCCACAGCGTTTTTACCGTGGTACAGGGGGGGTGCGCAGATATTCAATGATTTATACTGTGGCAGCGAGCTCAAATCCTTCCAAATGTGTGCAACCGAATTTAACCTATCTCGTATTGCAAAGTTTCAATATGTCCAATTAACCCATTGGCTATCTACCCCGACCAATAGAGTAGCTGCGATCAGATCCCCCACGAGTTTCGAAACTCTGATTCATATGTCTACAACCTCTTCACACCTAATAGGCAAAATATACTCGCTGTTAATACAAGCTCTACCATCACCTATGCAACATATCCAACAACAGTGGGAAAAAGACCTGGCATACAATATACCCCCAGAAACCTGGCGTCGTATATGGGCGACCCCCTCCACCTCCTCAATTTGCACAAACATGCAAGAAACTGTCCACAAGGTTGTGACCAGATGGTATTTGACCCCTGAACGCCTACACCGTATGTACCCGAATGCGTCACCTATCTGCTGGAGATGTAAGTCGGCTATAGGCTCATTTTTACACATATGGTGGTCATGCCCGATAATTAAAACTTACTGGACACAAATATTCCTACTCATAAAACAAATGACACAAATTAACATCCCATGGGACCCCGGTATACCACTGATAGGGAAACCTTTCTACCACAGCCCACCGGTACCACAAACTATTAAAAAATTGATTAGACACATCTTTAATACTTCATTGATAATGGTTGCCAGATTTTGGAAACAGATACTACCCCCAGAGATGACACAATGGTGGAACAAGCTGTGGGAGGTGATGGCTATGGAAACCTTAACAGCGAAAATACGTGAAACCCCTATTCAAAGAAGGGTCCCTTGGACCATCATAATAGATAAGCTGGAAGATGACTTACTCAATCCCATCCTTCCAGAGCGATACAGATGTACGATATTTAATTGACAATAATTATATACAATCAGCCCAAGAGCTTGGCACTCAAGGTACACATGGATCCCCCCCCCTCCCTGTGGTGGTGGCATCCTTTATGGAGCACGTATTTCCTCAAACGGAACACCCAATATCAATACTATTCAGTACAATCGAGGCAGGTCGGAAGCACCAAGTTTATCCCCCCCCCTTGTTGATGAGATCATTGTTAACACTTTTTTAACAACATACACCCAATAATGAACAAATAATATTTCAAGACTCAGCCTTTTTTATTTGTTAGGGCTTACAATATTAGGAAATGTAAAGCAAATAACTGTATATTACGCTATACTATTATGCTGACTTACGATGTTTTCAATTAATGCAATTGTCCTCCTTTTAAGTACAATGTTTTCATGCTTAAAATGCCGAATGATTTACTTGCTGTATCTGTTGAACTACAAGTTTTTGTTATATTGAAAACACACTGGGAGTATGTACAATGTTATGCTTGATTGACAAAATTAAAATCAATAAACATATTTAAAAAAATAAAATAAACAGCTTTTAGAAAAAAAAACTTTACATTTTTGTG
>JAXCLM010011145.1:0-10891 GCA_035583075.1 Eurycea guttolineata | reverse complement strand
TTAATGAAAATCCAATCGCCACAAACAGATGTAAACATTGAGTGCCTGGAGCAATGTGCATGGTTATAAATGCAATTCCAATCACCACAAACAGGAGTCAGTATTGAGTGCCTGGAGCAATATGCAGGTTTATGAATGAAATTCCAATTGCCACAAACAGATGTCAATGTTGAGTGCCTGGAGCAATGTGCATGATTATGAATGCAATTCCATTCATCACAAACAAGTGTCAGTATTGAGTGCCTGGAGTAATATGCAGGTTTATGAATGAAATTCCAATTGCCACAAACAGATGTCAGTATTGAGTGCCTGGAGCAATATGCATATCTTTTTTTGGAATCAGTTTTTGGAGCTCTCCTTACATCAGAGAGCTCACTCCAAAAATGCCCCCCCCATTTGTTATGCAACACCTAAAAAAGGTGTCAAAAACCAGCTCTCATCAAAGGAAAGGGAACTATCCAATGCCTTCTCACAGATGCGGAAGGAGACAATAGGCAGCTAAACACGTCCCTCCTTATGAAACTGTACATATATAATTGTTGTGGCGGAAAACACATTTAGGCAATGCTGGGTACTATAATTAACCCCTTCAGTGATGAATGCATTCCTATGTGCCAATGGGAAAATGCATTGTAAAAAATAAACATTTTGGTGGTGTGAGGATATGTCCGACGCATCCTCCTCACTGAAGGGGGTTAATACACTGCTTCCAAATCAGCTTTGTTGTAAACACGCAGCATCCCTACCCCCAAAATAGTTTGCTGGTTTCACGCCTTCCAACAATATGTTTACGAATATGTATATGTAGCATTCTGGGAAATCCTTGACTATTGGTCGGTTTGTATGTATAGGGCATCGGTGCAAGCGTCAGGTATGCACTCAAAACAACGTTTCCCATAATTCTAAGTATGCATATTAATATTGCTAATATTTCGAGTTCAGAATTGGGTTTTTCCACAACTAAATTTGACAGCAGTATAGTAATGCAATAAATACTGTAAGAAATGCATATTGAAATGTTTATATGTAGTGATAAGATTTATTGTACAAGTTTCCACCATAACTTATGTGTGAACAGACATTAGTTCCTTTTGGCAGTGTTTATTCAGAAGGGTAGCAATGTCCAGAAGGCTTAAAAGATGAGCTGTGACCAGAGCAAAGGGAAATATCCCAGTGACCTGCTCAGACTGCATGAAAGGTGAGCGGTCAGCTGAGAAGCTATGGTGTCAATGCCTCTAATAAATCATGACCTTTGCTTGCTTTGCAGGGCTCCACAATGCAGTACTAAAAATAGAAGTGCTTCCCCCTTACCACACAACACAGTCCATGTCACTATTCACATTACCCCAATAGCATTTATTGACTGTTTGACTTGCGAGGAAACTTGCACGTGTTTCTGCAAAAACAGCCCAATCTGGTCAATTTTTGGCAAAATATGAACAGTCTTGAAAGTCACACGTTTCTGCCGTATTGTATGCATGTACATTATTGTAGAAATGAAGACACATAATCACTTTGTGGATCAGGGCCTTAGTGAGATATGGCACCAAATTGCCACCATTGATGTAGACAATTACTGTACGGTGGGAACGTGTAGACATCATAGCCAGTGAAGAGGAACGCTGTGTGTGTATTAACATAGTATTGTATTGTTTTAACTTGGGTGAGAACCTTTGTAAATAAAGGTTTCCAAAATGTATGCTTAGGGGCGACCACCTCACATACAAAACTATGTAAAAGCCCCTTATGTTTGTATGGACACAAGCCTTTGCGTAGTAACGAAGTAAGCAAGGTGGCGGCCACAAGTAAACGAGCACTGAAAACACTCATTGTGGAATTTTTGGAAAACATGGAAGCGGGTGGACAGGACCTCTAAAATACCGATTGGCAGTGTGATTTGCGAGGAAACTTGCACATACAGTATTTGGGCGAAAACAGCCTAATCCGGTCTATCTTTACCAAAATATGAGATGCTTATGTAAGATATCAAAAATACATCTGGCAAGCCCTCTGTTGGCTCCTGATTAGTCTGTGCAACATAACTGGATGTAACATATGCACTGTATGCCACAACACAAAGCCCTCTGTCTGAGGACAGGTTGCACTGCACGCAAAGCCATGCATAATGGTATTGAATGTCCCGCATTGCTGCACAATTGTATGAAATCTAGCAGTGCCATAATTGTGGGTTTGATGTGAAAAATAAGCTGCTACATTGTTAGAGAGTGATCTACGAAGCAGTTATCTGCTCTCTCAAGTTTACTGTGCAGTTACCAGCACTGTAACTCTCATTGACTGCAATGACAGTGACACAGATGTAGAAATTAAGACACTCTTGATCGCTTTGCGAGTCAACCCCTATTCCAATCGCCACAACCAGATGCCAGTATTGAGTGGCTGGAACAATATGCATGTTTATGAATAACATTCCAATCGCCACAAACAGATGCCAGTATTGAGTGCCTGGAACAATATGTATATTTATAAATGCAATTCCAATAACCACAAACAGATGTCAGTTTTGAGTTCCTGGAGCAATATGCATGTTTATAAATGCAATTCCAATAGCAACACATAGATGTCAGTAATGAGTGCCTGGAGCAATATGCACGTTTATGAATGCAATTCCAATAGCACAAACGGATGTCAATAATGAGTGCCCAGAGCAATATGCATGTTTATTTATACAATTCCAATCGCCACAAACAGATGTCTGTATTGAGCGGCTTTAGCAATATGCATGTAGAAATGAAGACACACGTGTGGATAGGTCCCTATTCCAATCACCACAGATACAGTAGATGTCCGTATTTAGTGAAGGCAAATGGCAAGCACATGGAATTCAGCGCTGAGGGGATGGTACTGTATGTCAGCAGACAGTGCTTTCTGTAGGGTGAGTAGCTCAAGAGTCACTCGTGTGGCAGAACAGTACAATACACTCAGCAGGCTTTCCAGGCCCCCAAGAAAATGCACATACCTAATGTTCATGCATGCCGTCACATGAGCGGTTTGACTAATGAGAAACCTGGGCAGACATTGTCAGGCACACATCTCTTGGGCTTTGAAGTTGGAGATAGACTTGCAGACATCCAAAGTTCCCCTGTTGCGCCAAGCCTGGCGCTCGACAAACATGGTTCTGAATTCTCTTGTAAAGACAGCATTGTCTTGCAAAATGGGCACTCACTGGGACAAGAGTGGAGCTGCCCAGACAGTGGCATCACCTGTCAGATTTGCTAATATAAAGGCCACCTTGGCTTGGTCTGAGGCAAAGGCTCTAGCCTTGTACAGAAAATGCATTTCACACTGATTAAAGAACGTTTGGAATTTCTCTGGCAGGCCGCTACATCACTCAGGCATGGGTACTTCAATGCCTGGAGCCGTTGTGGCCCCAGATACACCATTGTTTGTGGTTGGGTCACGTGCGGTAAGTTGGCGGTTTAGAGTTGCCAACTGGTTTAACAGTTCATGTAACTCTCTAACCATGTCGGGCTCGGCAGGACCAGGCAGGGCTATATTGGCTGGGTCTGTCATGAAAGGTACTTAAAACCTTTTTCAGGCTTTTCAAAGTGTCACAGATTAGGCATTGACCTGTGGATGGTGCACTGCTGCTCCTGAACCTTGCCCAGCATCAGCCAGTGAATCAAGGTGTGGAACGACAACCCCAGGGTCGCCTGTCACAAAAACCCAGGGGGGAAAGTCCCTGGGAGCTGGCCCGTTGAAACAGCCAGACAGGATGGGAAGTGGGACGCTTGGCATTTCAAGATGATAAGAACGCTGAATCAGAAAATGCTCTGAAACGAGAGAAAATCATAGTATAGAGTAAATACTGGAGCAGGGTTTGAAGGAGATAACTAGAAGCTAGAACTTTGTTGCAAAGCAGGGAATGAGTGTTTGGGGTGGGATTGATCATGACAAGCGACAGTATTTGAATCTAACTGGGGTAATGCCAGGTGTAATCAGTTTCGGGTTGGAAGTGACTGAGAGGGTTTTGGTCTCACTGGCTTTGATTGCACAGTGGAGGTTCGTGTCCCTGTATTCTTTGGTGTCTGGGCAGAAGACGATACTATCTGATTTACTGGAGTGGAACAAAGGTGTTAGCTTCTGGTTGGATGCAGAGGATGTTTGTTGTCAGTACAGAGGGTGGCGGGACATGACTGAGAAGGGGACTGGGCTCTAATGGCAAGAAGTCACAGGCGGGAAAATGACTCAGTGACAATTCCAGCAGTGTGGCAACAGTTGAGGCTGGGGGAGTAGGATGATTTGCTGATGACTCCTCCAGTGCAGGGGCTGGGAGCACTGGAGGAGGAGCGGCAGCGTCTTGAGCACCAGAACCAGAGTGAGTCTCTTCATTAGCTTCTGTAGGCTGTGAGTCCTCTGCTGAGTCAGCAGTCTTAGTCTCTGCCTCTGTGGCTGCCCATGTAACGGGATAGATGTGCCAAGGCCCAATATCAAAGGTGGACAAGTGTCTTCTTTAAGATCAGATGATGGGATTTCAGCCCGGCACAACTGTTTATTGCTTTGCCGTAAACAGTTGTGCCGCATCGAAAACCCAGAAGTGCCACTGATGGGTTTCCCCATCCGTGCCTCTAACGCTGCTCACGCAGCATTAGAAGCACGGATGGGGAATCCCATTGGTAAATGTGAATGGGAGGCTCTCCCCTCCCCATTCACCAATGGGGAAGCCCTGCCTCTTCTGTGTAATGTCACGGAGAGGGGGCGGGGCTTCCCATGCCACTTGAGAATAAGGATAATATTATGGAGGGGCAGATCACCCCCCTCCAGGCTCCCCATTTCACCACCAGGGACTTGTTGATTAAAGGAGAGGTGGCGGCACCCTGGCAGCCTCCACCCCAACCACTATACCAATGAGGATCACATTTTTTATAAAATATAACGAGGAAAAAATGAGTGGCCATCTGGGTGATTTGGCAGCTGCATCAGGCAAACCATGCCCCCCACATGCTTTAAGCTTTGGAGGGGTAGGGGCACCCTTTTAGCCCCCACCCCACCTACAAGGCAACAAGGGAATTTTGTTTGTTGAAAATTAAGAAGAAAAAATCTCAAGCAACCGGTGGGTGATTGGCAAGCCTCTTGGCCATGCCCACCACACATCTGAAGTAACGGAGGGGTGGGGAACCCTACCAGACCCTTGCCCCACCATTACCCCACCATGGATTTTTTTTAATTTTGGAAAAGAAAGGATGGCTGAAGATGCAGACTTGCCTCCCTTCATCCCTCCTTGCCGGCAGAGCACCCCATTTGCCCCTAATCCATTCTCACCTTCAGAGCACCACCGAAGATCCATTGATTGCCTGTCACCCCTGCTGTATGCTGTAAAATAAGGTGGGTGTTTTTTTGTGAGCGTGTGAGTATGCGTGCATGTGTGTGGGTGTGTTAGAGTGTGTGTATGTTTTCAAGTGTGTTTGTATGTATGTGTGTGTATTAGTATGTATGTTGTATGAGTGTGTGAGTATGTGTTTAAGTGTGTGTGTGTATGAGAGTTGCTATGTATGCTTCTGCATATAGAATAGGGGAGTGGGTGTGTGAGTATGTGTGTGTGAGTGTGTTTGTGTCTGTGAGTCGCTATGCATGTTTATGCATTGAAAACAAGTAAGTGAGTGTGTGTGTGTGGTTGTGTGTCTGTGAATTGATATGTATGATTCTGCTAAAACACCAAGTGTATGTGTATGTGAGTGTGTGTGTAAGTATGTGTTTGTATGAGCGTAAGTATATGTTTGAGTGTGTGTGTGTGTGTGTGTGTGTGTGTGTGCAAGTATGTTTGTATGTATGTGTAGGACTGTGGGAGTATGTTTGTATGTATGTGTAGGACTGTGGGAGGACAGCTGTAGGGCATCTGCCCTTTTTTATATTAGTTTAGTTTGTTTGTACCATATGTTTGTCTGTTTTTTTTAGCGCTTAGAAGCCGGTCGGCATAAGGCGCATAAATTGAAAAAATGTTAATAATAATAATAATAATAATAATAATAATAATGTGTGTGTATTACTATGTATGTGTGTGTGAGTATGTGTTTAAGTGTTTGTGTGTCTGAGAGTTGCTATGTATGCTTCTGCATATAGAACAGGTGAGTGTGTTTGTGTGTGAGTGTATGTGTGTGAGTGTGAGTCACTATGTATGTTTCTGCTTAGAGACCAAGTGTGTGTGTATGTGTGAGTGTGTGAGTATGTGTATGTATGTGTGTGAGTGTGTGTTTGAGTGTGTGTGTTTTACTGTGTGTGAGAGTGTGTGTGTGTGAGTGTGTAAGTCTGACAGTCGCTATGTATGATTTTGGGTTGCATACAGTTGAGTATGTGTGAGTATGTGTGTGTGAGTGTGTGTGTCTGCAAGTCGCTATGTATGTTTTCTGAGTAGAGAACACATAATTTTTTTCTGTATGTGTGTGTTTTTTTGTTTTCCATGAGTGTATGCTGACAGCATTTTTGTTGACATACACTTAGTGGAAATAATTTTTTATGGGAAATAATATTTTTTAAATTGCACAGGCTAGATGATAGAAACACAATTTTATTTACTTTGATTATATGTGTGGTAGGGATTTGTGCACTCAACAATACTTATTGTCGAGATTATTGCTCTCTGCCAAACATATAAAACATTCATTCATTTGGAGGGGGTACATTTGAGTAACCCCTTTTCTAGGACCAATGTGTATCACATGTCATCATTGGGAATCCCCCTTGCGAATGACATGTACTAGACATTGTTTTCCCCACTCCCTACGGAGATCCCTAACCATGGCGGGTTTGTGATATTGCCAGCCTCTAACCTCACCCTCACTCACACATTGGGTCCTACACAACGCAAGACCCTTACATCACGGGGAGGGCCACTCAGGGGAGGGTAGATTTTACTATGTCATCTTCCAATCTGACCAGTTTGGGACAAGGGGTGACTTGAGTGGCACTCACCCGAGTTGCCCCTACCCTGAGTGGCCCTTATCCATGATATAAGGGTGAGGGCGGTGTTAGAGGCCCACAATATGCTAGCCTATTGTTATAAGGATGGCGGTAAAACAACTGCCAGCCCCCTAACCATTGCCAACCTTTGTTCGTTCAGATAATGTAGGGGATATGTCCTCGATGATTTTTAGTTTTAGTGGAATTTAAAATAAGGGCTGTGTTTGATTGATTTTTTAACATAATATATTTTCTTGCATTTTTACGAAAGTCGCTTCAGAAGTCTGTGATTGAAGACTGAGGTGATGAAGATGACCACAGCAACTGGCCTTATTTTGATGAGCACACTTTTTTTTTTCGGTGTATCAAGTTGGTAGAGTGGGGGTGCGCCTGCAAAACCTTGCTGCCACCTTGATACCTTAAAATGTAGTGCACCACATTCAATACACACACATAGGCCAAACACTTTCACATCGCACAATCAGGGTTTCCTTTTGCTCCCTCACCTGCAGCTTTGCTGCATCCATGCATTTAGGGCACCAATTTCATTGTAAGTGGTAGGGGAATTGAGGGGAAGATCATTTGCATGGATGCCCGAATATTTCACCACATATTTTAAGGCCAATGTAGCAAAGAACAACATCTTTCTGCTTCCCAAAATTCAATCTGGCTCAGGCTTTGCAGCCTCCCTTCGCCTGTGTCTTGGGCCAGCCTTACATGGGTGGTACCAATTTTATCAGGGGGAGTAGGACAACACTGGGTGCCTTGCATCAATTGCAGCACTTTATGTCACTTTTTTGTGTTCTTTGTAGAAAACCTGAAAATGTTATCTTTTCTGCAATTCTTATTCATTCATTCATTCAATACATGTATTAATTGCAAATCAACTACAAAGTACTGACCAACTGAGCAAAAGGACTTTGTTTCGCAAACCACATACCACCAGGCAATTTAGGTAGCATATTTCGCATGACTCAAGCAAATGATTGACCATTGTGTGCGTTAGGATTTCCTCTTCAGTCTCATGTATGATTTGCATGGGTTTCCTTCACGGCCCATGGCCCCGGTCCAAAATCAAGCACATGTCAGTGCACCAGACATGTGACTATGTTGCTTTTCATACCCATGTTGCACTTTGCACCCTTTCCTCTCCCGTGGTTTGGGTGCAACCATAGATGGTTGGTACCATTTGTATCGGGGGGTGTAGGAAAGCACTGGTTGAGGTGCTTTGTATAGATTGTGGCACTATAAGTCACCCATTTGCTGGTGTTTTTTGGCAACAACCTGAAAATGTTGCTATTTTTCTGAAATTCTTCCACATACTGCCGGACATTTTGGGTGGCAATCTTTGTGCCACTCATGCTAATCACCCACCATTGCATGTGTTACAATGTCCTCTTTGCTCCCATGTATAACTTGCATCAATTTCCTTCACAGCCCATGGCGCCAGGGTCCAAAACCAAGTGCATGTCAGTGCATCAGATTTGTGACTATGTTAATCGACATTACCATGTCACGCTTTGCGCTCTCCATTCCCCTATGGTTTGGGTGCTACCATACATGGGTGGTACTATTTGTATCGGGAGGAGTAGAAAAGCACTGGTTGTGGTGTCTAGATTATTCTTTTGTCTTAAAGACAACCTATCGTAATACTGTTGTTTCCTATCATAGTGCGTTCAAGCAAGCTAAGGTATTGTTCCTCTCTTCTAGTATTTCCATGGCCCTTAGTCAATCTCATGAACTGTTCACTGTAGTCAGAGAATTGTCTGCCCCTCCATCTGTTCCCATTCCTAACATCTCTCAGGTTGCATGTGAGGCTTTTTGCAGTTTCCTCATTGACAAGATCAAAACTATCCGACAAAAAATCCCACCCTCAGTATATTCTGTCTTGCCTATGCCTTTTATTCCATTGGCACCTGACATTGTTTGGTCTCAGTTCCCCATGGTCACTGACCTAGAGGTAACCAAAGCCATTGGCTCACTCCGATTGGCTTTGCCCATGGACCCTATTCCACTAGGCACCTGGAAAGAATTAGCTTCCACCCCTGTGCTATTGTCCATTACCACAGCCATCAACGAGTCCTTACGTAGTGGCGTGATACCATCAGATCTTAGGCACACTTTGGTTGTCACCTTGCTAAAAAAACTTGCACTTGATCCCACTGTCTTCTCTAACTTTTGTCCTATATCTCTTCTCCCTTTTTTCAAGAAACTCCTTGAGTCCTTGGCCACCCCCTGCTAAGAGACTACTTGGAATCTAGCTTTCTACTTAATTCTTTTCAATTTGGCTTTCGCTCCAAGATGGGCACAGAAACAGTCCTGGTCTCAGTGATGACCAATATCCATTTGATACAGGGAGAAGGTGGTGTCGGAGCCCTTGCTTGATCTATCAGCAGCTTTCAATTCCATCGATCACTCCATCCTACTTCAGAGAATCTGTGACTTCGGCACATCTGGTTCAGTTCTTGACTGGTTTCGGTCCTTCCTGTCTGGGTGCTCTCAATCTCTATCTCTTCCTCCTTTCCAATCCAGGCCGGTTCCACTATCTTGTGGGGTGCCTCAATGGTTGGCCCTCTCTCAAATTCATTTCAATATTTACATTTGTCCCCTTGCAGAGCTCATCCGCTCCTTGGTACAGGAAAATGGATTTAATTGGGTTCCCTCTCATCTCATCTTAAATATCTGTTTTTTTGTCTAATGCAGTTGGACATTTACTATTATCATATAGTTTGGGGCTTATTTCTAACACTTTTAAAGGAGACACGCTAAGATGGTCCTCCCTGAATCTCTCGCTGTGGGGTAGAAATAATGCTGTTAAGATGATGGTATTGCCTTTTTTTCGATTGTTGAGCTCTAGAATATTTTTTTTGAAAGATTTAGAAACTGATTCTGTAGTTTTTTAAGGGCAGATAAGACACCTATATATCCATGGACAGGCAATCAGCTTCAGTTTGATTGGGTGGAAAGGGGTGTAGAGTATGGGTAATAAGGATAATGCTCACTTCTACCTATGATATAGTGTCACTACTCCTCTTAGGTGAAGAATATATTCCTGGCCTAATCCCTAATCTAGTCCTGTTCAGACTAGACTCTTCTGAGTCCTTTATTTAACTTTAATACTCAATACAGGAAGGGTTGCCCACCCCACTGATAGATACCTTTTGGGAATAGTCACTCCAAGTACTTGGCAACACCAATGTTGGTTCATCACAGGTAAACAAATTGTTTTTCACAGACCTTTGCATCAGCTGTCACTTGTTTATCAAAATACAATCTCTTGGTTCCAGCAAGTCATTGGCATAGCCAATGCTTCATAATACCAGGTGAGTAACTTCCTTACACCCAAATCCCACTCCTTTCAATAATCAGGCTGTTGGGTTTTAGGTTATTTTATTACAAAAATATATATAAATACTGTAATATAAATTGGTTACAATCACACTTTCTTGTTTACAATTCTTCTTTGAAATATTATTACTTAATTGCAATTTTTCTTTATCACATTGGTTTGGTTTTCATCATTTTGCAGGTAGGTAACAGTGATTTGCTAAATTTTGTAAAATAGCAGTGATTTTTCTGGGAATATTGCACTTGGTTGTGTATGTTTTGGTCCAGTGGTTCTTTAGTTACAGGATTTACAAGTTTGCAAATTATTTGGCGGTATGTTGTTCTATGGCGGTATGTTGTTCTCATCTATTTTCTATTGATTACAGGGTTAACGGTATTACAGGTTAGCAGCGTACATCTATAGTACTTGCTCGCGCATGCGCAGTAGGCGCAAAATCGGAAATAAAGCCAGAACAGGCAAGGACCCTGTACCGGTTGGACCCGCTGTCAAAGTTTTTTTGATTTTTAAATGTTTTTCTGGGTTTTTCTGTTTATGGATTGCTTCTGCACCCCCCTTGGATTGCTGGGACACCCCTGGATGGATTGGGAGTCCCTTTGGCGGATCGTCTGAAGACCCGGAAGGATAGGT
>JAXCLM010011144.1:0-19567 GCA_035583075.1 Eurycea guttolineata | reverse complement strand
CACATTTTCTGTGGAATTTTTATTAGTATGGCACTTGATTGGGTGTTCATAGTCTGTCCTGGACTACTTATATACGTGCAAGTCTTTTTTCCATTCTTAACCATAGTCTGTCTTCACGTTGAGTGCACATGCGCTATATAAACAAACAGCAGCGCGCTGCACTCGTTTTACTCGCCCATTGCAGGCGTTTTTCGTGTGGGAGCCAGTTTGCAAGTTCGATGAGGTAAGCAGCTTCTTGTCAGTTAGTGATGTGATTGATTGTCTTTTACAATCTCACTAAACTGAGTTTTTCCTTTGAATAGGTTTGTGTCTATTCACACGCCATTTTTTGGTTTGTAATATGAGAGCCGTGTCTTCCAGTGTCAAGACATGTTCAGCAGTTATTCCAGTTATTCCAGAGGTGAGCCCCCTAGTAGATTGAGATTTATTTTGATGCCATAGGTCTGGTAACTGTTTTCTAAAACACCCCCTCCCTTTCCTTCTCCTTCCTTCCCCCTTCCCTTTTACCTTTCCTTCCCCCTCCTCAATTCTTGCCTGTCTCATAGCCCTGGTCCCTCCCCCTGCAGATGCACCGTGAATAGATTGACCCCGGCAAGTGATAGAAAATGTCTAAACCTATGGTCAGCAGAGGGCATCATTGATTCTGCATTAGGGTAAGTGTTTGTGAGGACGAGTTGGGTGAGTTCAGCTGAGACTCATAATATAGAGGTCTTGTAACACTATGGGAATAGAGGCCCTATTTCAGTGTAAACCAAGGGTATGTATAACTGATGTATGACAGGAAATAAGCTTTGATCAGGTGTGGCGGGGTTGACACAGGAGTTTGAAAGTACTGTTGTCATGTGCTGAGTGTCAATGCAAATGTGTTACCTTATTTACATAGAGAATGCACAGCAAAAATGATAACATGCACAACTAAAGTATACAAGCTAATCAGAAGGTTGACCGTAGATAACCATAACAATCTGCAAACAATGCCATGGCTAAGCTAGCCGTGGTGACACAATGGTGAGGCGGAATTACACTGGTTCCATGTAAAGTACAAGCGGCTGCTGCACAAATACCTTTCTTTCCCAGTGTGGTTAGTTCCAAAACAATTTTAAAAAGTTTTATTCACAAAAGATGATGCATGCATTATGTACATCAGGGGTTTATTTGTGTAAATGCCAGAGACCTGAACATATTCAACAGCCATTTTTCCCTTGGTAAGTTATACCTTTCAGAAAACCAAAAAAACATGAAAGACGGTTTCCTCTGATTCTCCACATTTACAAATATTATGATGATCATGAGAGATTGAATCTTTAAAATCCTTAAAAATGATATACAGTCAAAATCTTATTATCAGATATATTTCATATTTGATCAGAGGAAGGTGGTAAAGGAATAGCATTTTCATTTCATAGAATGGGAGATAATCATACACAGTGTTTTTTCTCACTGGCGGGTTGCCATAGACGGTCTTTGGCTGTTTCAATCAATTTAGTGACCATTTCTGACTCCATTGAGTTAGAGAGAATTGTTATGCTATTAAGAGTATTGGAATCTGTAGGTTACCCATAGAGGGAACATCAGTGCCACAGTTTGTCAGAGTTGACGCAATCTCGCCAATGTAGAAATTGAAAAACCCCGAAGCAAGGTCATACCCCAGTCTGACTCCCTTACCCATGGGAAAGAAGTCTGTGGGGACTCTTCCCTGAAAAAGCAAAATGTGCCTTTTAGATGCGTATACATCTCTCTGATGGCATTCAAAAGTGTCAAAGTCAAACCTCTATGTTCCAACATGGGCCACAGGATGGCACAGTTAACTGAATCAAATGCCATCTTTAGGTCTCTGAAATCTAAGTGCTAAATATTTTTCCTGAATCAGGTACAATATGATAATTAGGTCAATGTACCTGATAAATGATAATTTGGAGTTGCCTTAAGATGTTGTTATTAACTAACCAATCTTCAAACAGATCTGCTAAAATCATTGCAAGGATTTTACAAACTATAAAAATTAGATATTTTATCCTATAATTGGAAACTAGGTTTTTGTCACCCTATTTGAGGATAGGCGGTATCCGTGAAGATTTCCAGACTTCTGCAAAGAATCCATTTTCTAATGCAATATCAAAATAGTTACACGGGAAAGGTCCCCAAAATCAGCCAATCAATGCCCTGCTGCACCACCCACACGTACCCGACCCACCATGCAGAGTACAGCTAGAGCTGCACTGTGCATGGCTAGAGCTGCAGCAGTGGCACAGGCTGCCTGTACCACAGCCCTGGGTGCACTTTACATAGTGGATTGGGTACATCGGGTGGATCAGGCCCTGCTGTACAGCATGTTTTCCTGTGTCCAATGCAAGGGGCCAACTACTCGTGACTCATAATCATGTGATGCGGCCCTTGTAAAAAGAAAAAGAGCCACTTTGCAGGAATATGCCCACTGTACGCATATTAGTATGGTGGCTCAAAATGAGCCTGCACGCCTTAATACATGGACCCTCAATGAAGGCAGAGTTAACATTCAGTAACTGTGCCTTGGATTCAATGTTTAGCCAGTGGCTGTATAGTAATAGATCCTAATATTTGGCAGTAGCAGGCCCCCTGGAGTGAACCGTGTTATTTCACTTATGGTTTGGCACATATTGCCATTAGCATCTTAAATAAATGTCAGCAACTATGTCTGCTCCTCTGCATGCTTTTTGCAATCTGCCCAGGCTACTTAGCACCACTGCATGCAATCTATTTAATATTTGTTTGAGAAACAATATTCAAGTATTTTACGCCTTCAACAAGCATTGATGTTGTCAGTACACAAACAAGTTTTTATAACATTTATCAACATTTGGCATGTCATATTCATATCCATGAACATAATCTATTGTAAGTAAAAAATGTCAACATTAAGCCAGGTACATATATGCATGCAATACCTATGTAAATGTAAACATATATAAGAATACTTATCTGTGAGTTACAGCAGCTGATGAGAAAAAAGCAACTTAGAAACATATTTAGCATAATCCATTGCTTTTCATAAAAATGGCAGTTTAAATATTATCATTGTAGCAATGTTCCACAGACCCTAAATTAATAGAGTTACTTCTAATTACCATATTTTCAAATGTGTTCCTTGTACTTGAACACTACAAATGCGTGAATGGCCAAGTACCATCTTTGCCTGCATGATGACAAAACAGAGCAGGCCATAGACCTCCCCCAGCGTCTCAAATCGCTCCCTTTACTCCCTGAATTCTCCTCCTTCGTCATCTCAGGCAACTCTTTCCCTTTAATGAATTCAGTAAAAACTCTCTGCATCTATCTTGATGCAGATCATTCCTTGACACCTCAATGCCACTTCTCCTCTTCAGCCTACTAACTCAAGCTTATAAATGTCATCTTCCTCTCCTCTGACAAATGTGCCTCAGTGGCCAGAGCAATAATCAAGGCAAAGCTCGATTATTGCAATGTTCTTCTTTGATGCACGTCTGTGCTGTTCCTTCTAAACATCCAGAAACTCCAGACACTGCAACATAATGCTCAAAGGGTTCATATGAGCCTGGGTTGGAGAGATCACACATCTGAAGCTTGAAAAATATCTCCACTTCCATCCTGTAATGCAGCAAATTGAAAACAAACTTCTTTTGATTTCCCGCCGCTGCCTTGCGGGCACTGTACCGACCTACCTCTGTCCCACAGTTAAATGCTGCCCCTTCATCAGAAACCATCAGTTCTCCCTTGACAACACTTTCCTAGTCCCATGCGAAACCCAGAAAAGAGCCGGTGATTCCTTCTACAAAGTCATATCACCGGCACTCAAGAACTCCCTTCTCAGCTACCTTTGAGTAGAACCTTAGAACTGGAGCTTGCACAAATCCCTAATCACTCTCCTATTCTGTAGAAAACAAACCTCATTAAGAGCAAACTCAGTGACTTTGCCTCCTGACACTGGGATGATCATTGAAATGACCACCTCCATTTCCTGAACCAATACATTAATGCGTTGAATAAATAACCAATCGATTATGCTGTACAGCACCTGCTGCACGTGGAGGCTTCCTGGCTCAGGCACATTACACAGACAAAATGAAGCAAGAAAGAAAGACATCTCATTCACGTATGCAAAAATATGTAGAAAAAGACAAATAGGGAAACATATTCTTTATGTTTATTGTGCCAATCTGCCCATCTGATCACAAACACTATGACTCAAATCAAACAAAGCAGATTACTGATATTGGGTGGAAAAGGCAGCCCAGAATGTTTATATCCAATTTGGAAATTATATTTTCTCTCAATTTCATCTTTTTATTTTTAGAGCCTTAATCAAGTAGTGGCGGCGGTTGGGGATGGAACATGTGAACTGGTATGTAAGATATTTCCTTTTGAACCAGTCTATAACCCAAAGGACAGAAAGCTTGTCAAATGGTTGAATGCTTCTGTTATAATATATGCACTTTGTTCTTTACTCCTTTTCCATTTTAAAACATAAAGCTCATATCTGTGTGGCTACAAGCTGTTGGCTTTCCTGTAGGCAATGGCTTTACTGTTCCATTTGATTTGATGGCAAAACCAGAAGCAAAAGACGCTGTCACCGCGCATCTCCACAAGTTTACAAAGCTACAGGAAATTGCACAAAGTTACAAAAACTGGGGAAATTGCTTCACATTACCTTTTGCACCCAGTGAGATCTCAAAAATTATTTAAGAATGTTGTATTATAATAAGATCCAATGAGCGCATGTACATATATCATCTTACAAAACACCAACAGTCAAACGTGTATGGTACAATGTAATTCACTGCTCAATAGCATTCACTTGATATACTGTGTGAGGCTTGCAAGAATGCTAGGACAGACCCACATATATGAGAAATAGCGCCTGGAAGTGAGGCTTGCATGCCATAATATAGCCACCAAGGAAGGTCAAAATTCATAAGACCATGATATTGCCCGAGTCCTCAGACCAAAGGCTATAACTACGTCTGATGTGATTTTGACCTCCTGAAGGGGGGGCGACGGGGGGTAATATGGCTTATAAGCCAAAAATCCAGGCTTTGTTTCCTTTAAGAAAAACCCTTAACCTGGAATCAGGAGAAAGGCGCTGTTGAACCCGGCTCCTTTCTGCTGATTTTGTGCATGGGAGTAGGCTGCACTGGAGCCGGCCAGGGCTACAGTGAGATGAGGCCCAGTCAGTTACATCTGGAGCCGGCCAGGGCTGCAGTGAGATGAGGCCCAGTTGGTTACATCTGGAGCCGGCCAGGGCTGCAGTGAGATGAGGCCCAGTTGGTTACATCTGGAGCTGGCCTTGTCTTTAGAAGGAGGAAGCGAGTACACTCCGTGGGGAGCTAGTCACACTTGCTTCCTAATGCTGAAGCCTTGCAGCTGACACACCCGCAGGATGAGAGAACCCGCTGCTTTTACTTGTAACTGGCAAAGCTCCATCATGCGTGAGTGCAGTCAGCTCCCCATGGAGAGTCAGCAATATTTGCCTCTTCCTAATGAATCCACAGCAGTTACATGGTTAAGCAGCTGTGGCGTCAGTCTGAGGAGATGAGCATGGCTAGCTCCCTTTAGTTAATCGGCCTTGGTCACCTTATAGGGAAGCTGTGGCAGTTTGATAATGCAGTGGGCATGGCCAGGTTCTCTAGTGGAGCCAGCCTTGCTCTGTTGACCCAATATTTGCTCTATTGACCTCTAAGGAGAGCATTACACTAAACTAGAGATATCATGTGATCATCTCACAGCCAATCAGAGGGCTGGATAAGCCAGTGGGGGGTCATATATATTATATGACAGCAGTCGCCGCCATAGAATTAAGTTAAGTTGATTATCCATTGTAAATCTGAAATTTAATTTGAATATACATTTTGAACTGGCAAATAAATGTGTATTACATTTGGCTAAAAAAGTGGTGGACCCAGACTGAGCTTTACGGCCAAGTTGTGTGCAGATTTGTCAAGTTGTTTTTAAGTTATTCAAAGAGAAACCAAATCATTACTTTTGTCACTTTCCCATTCATTTTCCCAGAGGCCAATCTAGCCATTTTGGAGGGACTGCTCAGAGAAATATAGTATACGAAAACATGCCATTCAAGTATCCAAAAAAGGCGGATGCACCTCGAGATAATTTTGGTCTTTGTTTGGTGAAGATTGGTGCAGCCAAATTTGAAATATTAAACCAACTGTAAAGGATACATTTCTGAGCTCATCTCTCCAGTATTCTTTTATCCGAGATCCGAGGAACATGTTGCTCAAAAAAAGGGGACTGAGTTTAGAGTGTTACACCAGATTTCCATATAACCTGTTTAGTTTTAATGAACTGGCAGGGTCTGCAAACCTCGAATCTGAAACAATTTTGAACAAAAGCCAATGGTGTAGAAGTTATTAAAGGAAATGTAAACATCTACCCCCTAATTACAACCCTGGAGGTAGTAACAAAAACAGCGTCGGACTGGGACCCAAACTCAATGTGTGCAGCCTGAAAAAATCGGCCCACAAAAAGGATGGATGACCTGGTGCTAACATGATAAAAACTAAAAATTTGCAATTTTGCTGAAAAAAATGGCGCTCACTCCCCAAAAATTCAGCCCTCCACCCCAAATCCCCCAAAAATGTGGGCAAATGCCCGACTTGCCCATATTGTTAGTCCAACCCTGAACGAAAACTATTTTTCGTTACTACCTTGAAGGTTACCGAAAAATAATTTTGGTAACCGCAATTATATGGCGGTTACTGCCATATAATCACAGTAATACCGTTATTATATGGCAGTAACCACCATAAAAAATAAATCACGGTATGTTCACCGTGATTTATTTTTTTACCCTTAACCCTTGTTAAGGGTCAAATTTCAACCTTTTTGAAAGTCGGTTACTGACTTTCGTTAAAAGGCTGTAATTTATCACGGTTACCTCCATATGATGATTTTTTGAACATTCTGTTCATGATGCTCCATAGGGAGCATCATGAAAAAGATGGAAAAAAGAAAGGGTTGAAAAAAAGTGCACCCCTGCAAAAAATAGATTTTTACCGCCACCTCAAGAGGTGGTGGTAAAAATCACCCTTATCACCGTGATTTGATAAGGGTTGTAATCTGGCAGTATTTGTATATGGAGGTATTACCTTAATATACAAATACCGCCGAGATTGTAATGAGGGGGCAAGTCTGTGACCTGGTTAAATGGTATATCTTCATTCCAAAGAACAGTGTTTCGCAGAATCCATTGTTGCTTTGTTTGTTTTGCAAATCCGCCATATTGTTTTTACCTCAAACGGTTCTTTGAAATGACCTAAGCCTAATATCAAAGTAATTTTTTATACCCACTTTCATAATTGTCATTTTAGATTTTAAGAAGTCACCATAATAAAAGTGCACGAGGGAACATGCACACATAAATATTGAGTTATTCTCTGTTTGTGTCACAGCTGAGCAAGATAAGGGAATATGCAACACTTGGATTGAAGCCCACGTCACAGGGACCCGGGACTCCAATAGTGCAAAAGGCGCCTTGCAGCCCTTTTTATAGTAAACTCACTTTTAGGCGCTAATAAGGGTGATGCTCTAACTAGTGCCTAAATATTGGTTTACTGCAAAAATGGCTGCACGGTGCCTTTTGCAATATAGCAGCATGCGGGGCTGCTATACTGCAAAAGGTGCCTTGTGGCTATTTTTGCTCTAAAATAACATTTAGGCACTATTAAGTGTGATGTCCATATTAGTACATAAACATTTGGTTACTGCAAAAAGGGCTGCAGGGAACCTTTTGCAGTATAGCAGCCATGCAGCCATGCAGCCATGCAGCCTCGCAGCCACGCAGTATAGAATTCCTGCTGGACTACTATAATGCAAAAGGTGCCTTGCAGCCCTTTTGCACAAGGGGCATTGATGTGTGGCCCCTGTGCAACGGGGCACTTTGAAGCTCAAAACTGATAAAATAACTTTTGCTCGCAACTAAGGAGCAGCCCCTTAGTAGTAATTAAAAGTTATTTTTAGCCCTTTACAGCTCAGAAATGCCCCGTTGCACAGGAGACCACCCACAGGTAGCCCACTGTGCAGCGGGGCAGTTTGAAGCACAAAGCTTTTAAAATAACTTGTATTCACAACTAAGGGGCAGCCCTTTAGTTGTGAATACAACTTATTTTAAAGTATGTATTTATGTATTTATTTATTTATTTATTTATTTATTTATTTATTTCAAACATGGCCAAACCCTCGAGCAGCTAGGCACTGCTACAGTCGTGCAAGAGATGGTTACATGTGCGGTAAAGTCTTATCCGTTAGTGGTTCTGGCGGTTGAAGAACAAGGTTTTGAGTACTGTAGCTTTTTGAAACACCAGTATGAGGGCTCTGTGCATTGCTTGGGTGGCATTGAGTTCCAGAGGATCGGGGTTGTGGTAGTGAAGCTGGCTCCTCCCGTGCGCTGTAGGTTAAACCTGATCACTCATAGAGAGTAGCTGTTGTTGGGGCGTAGAGTCCGTGTGTTCATTTTCCAGGAGAAGCATCCACTGAGGTAGCTTGGGGCAGAATTGGAGAGGCAACGATGTGCCATGGAGAGAGTCTTGATTTCAATTCTGGCTATAACTGGTGGCCAGTGTGCACCACATCTAGCTTGTGAGATGTTATTGGTGCATTTCATGCCAAGAGTGGCACGTAGGGCAATGTTTTGTGTAACCTGTCATTTTGAGATGCTTTTGAGTGAAGAGCATGTAAGCATGGCGTTGGAATAGTCTACTGTCACACAAATGACAGCTCTTGCTAAAGTAAGGCAGTTTGCTGTGGAGAGGAAAGGCCTACTGTTGTTGATTAGCTTAGTGGCATAGGCGGAGGAAGAGGAGATGTCAGAGGTTTGATGAGACATGTTGCGCTCTGAGTCATGGTAAACTCTGAGTGTTTTTACCACTTTAGATACAGGGATGGTGGCGCTGTCAATGGTAATGGACAGCAATGTTGGGTCAAGCTTTTGTAGGCATGTGGAGGTGCCGATTACGAGTAGCTCAGTTTTATTGTCATTGAGGCAGAGTTGGTGGGAGGCCATCTAGGCTTGGATGGTGTCACATATAAGGTTAATAGCTGCAGTGTCTGTTGCATGGTGCCAGTAATAGGAAAGAGAATGTGGGTTTTGTTGGTAAAGTTAGTGTAGGAGACTCCCAGGGCATCTTGTTGGTCGAAGTGGGGCTTTTTAGACACATTGTATAGCATCGGGACACACAGTATCCCTGGGGGACTCCACATTGCACTGGTGCTGGTGGGGCAGCATGGGTGCCTGCAAAGAATCTGGAGGTTCTACCTGTGTGAAAGGAGATCCAGTCTGATGGTCAACTAAGTCCAACGTCGCTGAGAGGTCAAGACAGATCAGGAGGGAGAGTTGGCCTAGGTCTCTGGATTTGTCTAGCTGGATCTTGAGATCAAGTAGGGCAGAAACAGTGACATGGCCAGGTTGGAGAACTGATTAATAGGTGCCACAGTAGGTGGTGTTGTTCCAGATAGTTCTGGATTTGTAAGTAGGCAACCTGATCAGGGATTTAAAGAAGGAAATATACAGTGGTGGTGGTGCAGTAATTGGTGGGGGTTGTGGGGTGGAGGGAAGTTATTTTTAGCAAGGGGCGACCCAGGCTTCCTTAATTCTGGAGAGGACCTGACAGGAGTCGGAGGAGGAGTTGATACATGTTGTAATCAGGGGGAGTAGGACAACAGAGCAGTTTTTTATGAGGGGTGGGGCAAGTCTTGTTAGATGCAAGAGACTTCTGCTTCAGTTACTGGGGAGAAGTGGAAGGGTAAATAGAGTGAGGGGAAGGGGTAGCATGGGTCATTTGGTTCTGGTGGTCTTTCATAGGAACGCGTTTTGTTTGCTGGTAATTTTGGAGTGAAGACAGAATTTTGGTGTTGACGGCATCTAGTATATCGGCACACCAGATAACATCTTCAGATATGTTGGTGCTTGGCAGGAGAGTGTTTACTAGTTCTTTAAGTATTCTTAAAATCTGTCTGGAGTCTGAATTGGTGGTGGCAATGTGGGTATTGAGTTGGATTTGGCTTTGAGAATAGCTAGTTTCTAGATTTTGGAGGCAAGGGAGTAGGCTTCTTGTGATTTTTGGATAGAAGAGACCCAATTTCAGGAGTGTACCAGGTTTTGTTTCACTTTAGGAATTTGGGTGAAATTAACTTTAGAAGGCAATCTGGTTGATGGCAGTAGAGACGGTTGAGTGGTCTGTAGAGGCAGTGGTTTTGGAATCATTGGATTGGAGTGGGTTCAGTAAATTAGTGAGCACTGGTAAGAGAGCTTCCTTAGTGAGTATCTTGGAATGGCAGGCGAGAATGGGGGTGGAGGAAGTGGACTGGCACAAGTATTTTGACCTGAGTGAGCAAATGTTAAAAGAGATGGTGTGGTGGTCAGACCTGGGGCAGGGTGAGACATCTATAACATGTAGGTGGCATTTGAGTGCAGTTATCCAGTCTAGGGTATGGCTGTGGATGTGGGTGGGGCCATTTAAACATTGTGTGAGGCCTAGATCGCATAGTGTAGATACTAGTGAGGTGGCAATTTATCAACTGGGTCATTGAAGCCGAGGTTTATTTCCACGAGCAGGATTTGCTTGGTATTGGGTTTGGCGATGGAGGTGAGAAGTTGGGATATTTCTGTCTCAAAGGTGCTTGAAGCGCCAGGGGAGAAGGATACTAAGATGAGGTTAGTGGTGATTGTAGGGGTGAGAGGCAGCTTGGCCAATAGTACTTTGCAGCCATGGAGAGTGATGGAGGTGTTAGCCACTCTGAGAGGGGTAGTGTTGTGTATAAGGGCAAAAACGCTGCATTTGCCCATAAGGCTGTCAGCACGCAGGCAACTGAGGCACATAGATGTTGGTCCAGATTCACATTGATGTGATGTAGGGCAATATCAACGATAGAATCCAGGTTTGCACATTCTAAATATATCTAATGACTAGAAAACAGCTCCTACCTTATTAGTTTCTAAGGCCCTCATTACGACCTTGTCGGTATTACTGACTGGTCGGTAAAACACTTGGTAACCCTAGTTAACGAGTTTTTTACCGACGTTTGGTATTATGAGTCCAGAAAGTCGGTAATACCGACTGTTTGCCAACTGACAGAAAACACTTGGTAATATCAAGTGTTTTCAGTTGGTAAGTTGGCAAACTCGGTAAAACAATCGGTAATACCGATTGTTTTACTGTTTGGTAAAGACCAAATGGTAAAAATTAAAAACATGGAAAATGAATCAAAAATCTATTTGGATTTGTTTTCCACGTTAAAATATGACATGCTGTGCAATGTTATATTTTTAAAAGATGCAAAAGTAATATTAATATTGCTTTTACATATTTTACCTTTTTTGTAATTAAGTCAATAGTTACAAAGTCTGTAACTATTGACTTACTGACCATATTACCTAGTGCTAGCACTCGGTAATATAGTTGATATTACTGAGTGAACTCGTAATTAGCTCACTCAGTGATGTACCGAGTTACATGGTAATTCCTACTGAATTATCGTGTAACTCATAATAAGGGCCTAAATGTGTAAATAGTTTTCATGAAATGTTGCTGTACTGTGACTAGTCAATGTCTTTAATGGTTCAAAATAGAAAAATCTGTTTTAGAAAACCATAACATCTATTTATAGTTTTTTAAATATTCTTTAACAAACTTGTAGCTCCAATTTGCATTGTAGATGAATGTCAGAGTCTCTGTTAGCCTAAAATTAGCTAAGTATTTACATGAATTAAAGGGATGAAACCAACAGCTTAAGATAGTGAAAAGTACAGTCATTTGAACTCCATTAATATCTTTTAATTGACAGTTTCTGCCCTACTTTCAGGTACCTTAAATACTTTAAAAAGTAAAATTGAACACTCATTGATAACCCTATACCAATCTGCTTCTTTTAGTTAGGTTATCGCTTCTTTTTGCTGTTTTTATTTGTGTTTTTAGCTGTTTTTGTTGCATGTTTTAGCGCCTAGAAGCCGGTTGGCATTAGGCGCGGAAATATAAACTAATAATAATAATAATAATGTCACTATGGCCCATTTGCTGGTCACTGTATATAATTCAATTGCCTCCATACCATAGTACTTTCACTGATGTATGTTATTGATTCACAGCATGTGAATAGATAAAGCTTCTCAAACTATTTTATCAGACAATCCCTCCTTACACGGCGAACAGATCAGCAAGGCATGTACAATTAGTTTCATTTAGATCCTGGTCAAATGGAAGTATCACTTTCAGAATTACAATCATAAAATGTATATTACTGGCCTATAATTAGGTCAAGAATGGCAGGCAGCTGATGATCAGCAAATACAAACACACGCACCCGCACATGCGCACGCGCACACCTCTACTAAAGTGATGAATGATTGTATGTGTGCTCGTCTTTGAGATCATTTATTTTAAATTATGCCTAATGTACTTTTTATATATGCTCATGAGCTGTAGTAGGGTCATACAATTATTAATCAAAGCACATAATATTTACTCCTGTATGTTTATATTCACAGATTAATATACTTTATCGTGCACTTTGTAGTACATATTTTGCATTTGTGGTTGCATAATATTGAAGAAATTCTTTTGCTTTCAGTGTTATGTTTCTTCAAAATTGCAAATGCACTGTTCTGTGTTGGTGTTAATATTTGCAGAGAAACATAATTTAAGAATTCGTCTTAGATGTGAACACAATTTGCATATTATTTGAAAACACCTGAAATAATAGATTGACTGAAAATGTTGGTGCTTGATAATCACTATTGTATTTCTTATTTATTAGATAAAAACAACTTTTGGCCAACTATGGGCGTAATATCCATTGTCCCAGTACCCATTGGCTAGATAAAGGTAAAATCTATAACCTTCTTCATATACATTTGTTACTAATGCTAAAACTTGTTCCAAATTGTGGCTTTTCTTCAGAACATGTTCTATATTGCAGCAAATGATGATATCCTATGATCATTTTGCATTTTTTAACTACAGTTCGTTTTTGGTGCATTTGATAACATTAATATGTTTTGTATTTCACATACAGTAGGTGTATGTTGACAGTATTTTTGTGCTCTTCTGTTCAATAGTTTATAATTGATGTGTGGTAATATTTTCTGACATGCACTAACTAGAGGAAAGCGTAGCATTTTATTACTTAAAGTGTATTATTATTGAAATTGTATGTACAGTACTCTACAAAATGTGTTTTCAAGATTAATGCAGTCTATAAATAATAAGCACACTGTTCAACAGTCATTTAATTTGGTTCTTAATGTCATTTGAAATTAGAGGTAATAAGGCGTATAACCAGACAAGGGTAACATGCTGTTTTTTATAGGAACTTGAGACAAGTGGTATTTTATCGTATTGCTCATGATGGCTGGTATTACTCCATTTAAACAAGCCAATGCACTTCAACAGATGCAAGATCTTCCAGTTGTATCGGATGTTTTGTGTCGTTTTAAAGCTGATTTATTTCATTGTTTCCTCCAATATAGTTTACTTTTACAAAATCTGCTGTAACAAAGTTTACAGTTACTTTGTTTCAAGTTACAAAGTGTAACATTACATCAGCCGCTGAGCTGTGTTAATAGCATATCCGCGATTCAGTGTTAGTTACATGGCTCAGTAATTGTTTCAAGGCCCTGAGAGGGCAGAGGTCACCGCCCACCTGCAGAGATTAAGAGGCTTACTCTGCACACTTTCCATTCAGAAGCCAGGTGAGTTCTGATGTTAACAGCCACCGCCGGGATCCTAGCTATGCTTATCTGGCTAATCCCGGGTCCCAAAACCAGATAACAGTGAGGCCCCTTCAGTGTGCATGGGCAGGGCTTGCAAAAAGGGGGCGCTGTTATAAACTTGCGGCTTGGTGCCCTGGTAAGAGAACTGGCGCTGCTCGGTCTTATTCAGGAAATTATTTACTAATGTATATTTTGTGTGCAGTGACTAGTAATAAATACTTTATTGCAACGTAATGCATTAAAGACATACCGTAATAAACATTGCCTCATTTAGATTACAGAAATTCCAAGGTTTATTAAAATATTACAATTTCTTAGAAATGTGCAAAGTCGAGAGCTAACAGCAGGAAATGTCATTAACATCGAGTTATACATTGTACAATTCACATTATTATGGCCAAAATGGGGTTTAGCCATCGCAACCTTTCAATTTTATGTCACTTGCAAGTGGATAAAATACTTGTCATCAAATGATGAATAATATGTTTGCCTCGTCAATAAACATTCAGAGTGAGCTTACATTGATTCAGTGCAAATCACATCAGCCCATCAACTAAATCCAGAATAAACTTAATGTAGAAAACACTTAGAGGAAGTCGCTTGCAAAATAACATTAGCGGGGTGATTCAAAATATCAGCTTGCTCCGAGTAATGCAAATTTCTAATAGACCTAATTTTAGTTAGGTCTGATCTATACATTTTCTTGATTAGCATTTGTTTCCAATCTGTTTGAATGCACAGTGAGGTATAATAGGTGCCTTCCAGAAACTAAGCAAGTTCTATTTATTAATCATTCTTTCTAAACCAGCATTAAAAGGGCAGTGCAACCATTAAAGGGGCAGTTCAGTCCACTAAAGGGGCAGGGCAGTCCATTAAAGGGGCAGATCAGTCCATTAAAGTGGCAATTCAGTCCATTAAAGGGGGCAGTTCAGAGCATTAAAGGGGGCAGCTCAGACCATTAAATGGGGCAGCTCAGTACATTAAAGGGGGCAGCTCAGTCCATTAAAGGGGCAGCTCAGTCCATTAAAGGAGGCAATTCAGTCCATTAAAGGGGGCAGCTCAGTCCATTAAAGGGGGCAATTCAGTCCATTAAAGGGGGCAGCTCAGTCTATTAAAGGGGCAGTTCAGTCCATTAAAGGGGACAATTCAGTCCATTAAAAGGGGCAGTTCAGTCCATTAAAGGGGGCAGTTCAGTCCATTAAAGGGGAAAGTTCAGTCCATTAAAGGGGACAGTTCAGTCCATTAAAGGGGGCAGTTCAGTCCATCAAAGGGGACAGTTCAGTCCATCAAAGGGGACAGTTCAGTGCATTACAGGGGGCAGTGCAGTCCATTATTGGGGCAGTTCAGTCCATTAATGGGCAATTCAGTCCATCAATGGGGGCAGTTCAGTCCATCAAAGGGGTTACTTCAGTCCATTAAATGTGACAGTTCAATCCATTAAAGCGGGCAGTTCACTCAATTAAAGGGGGAAGTACAATCGATTGAAGGGGCAGTTCAGTCCATTAAAGGGGGCAGTTCAGTCCATTAAAGGGGACTGTTCAGTTCTTTAATGGGGGCAGTACAGTCCATTAAATGGGGCAGTTCAGTCCATCAAAGGGGCTACTTCAGTCCATTAAAGGGGGCAGTTCAGTCCATTAAAGGGGGAGGTTAAGTCCATTTCAGGGGACAGTTCAGTCAGGATTTTGGTTGGCTGCCTCAGCTGTGCTAAGTGCTTCTAGCAGTAACAGTGCATCTGTGTAGACAGGTACTCATCAAAACATCACAAGCCTTTCCGCCTTTCAAACATTCCTATCCTTCCCTTTCATCGCCATCATTCCCTTTCACTACCACCCTTTCCTCCTGCTCACTGACCTACCCCAAGCATACCCTGCATACCTTTTGATGCCTCCAGTGTTCTCCACATACCCTGTCCAACCAATAGCTGCCCTTCATCCCGCAAGTGCCCTCAACAGTGGTGCCTGGATTAGGCATAGTTGCTTTTGGTACAGGTAAGTGTATACCCCCTTTCACTCCCTGTCTCTTCTTAAGGACCATGGACTCAGACAGCATCAGAACTGGGCCATAGTATAATGCCGGAGTTGGAGCCTGCTTTCCCTTCATGTTTTTCCCTGTTTATGTCATTCTAATGAAAGGTTCCCTCCCCACCACCATTGGGTATGACACAAGGTGAGCTAGCCCCCACCAGCCACCGGTTTCTATGTTATAAGGGGACCCAGACCCACTGGCTATCTGGGTGGCATACTGGTATAGCAATGCCACAGTTCTACAACGCCATCTCATAACGCTACCTGGCGTGCACCCTGCATCCTGGAGACATCAAAATGCTTCCCCCTGCGTGCTCCTGCCATGTCCCTTGCAGCATGCTCTTTTCACTCATGCTCTTTCTTGTGTGTTTCTCTCTTTATTCCTTTCTGTGTTCCTTCCTTCCTTCCTTCCTTCCTTCCTTCCTTTCTTCCTTTCTTTATCTCTTACTGTATTTCTTCTTTTGTTGCTTTCTGGCTTTATATCTTCCTCAAGGGGGCAGCATTGCTGTTTGCTTATTCTTGCTTTTCTGCTGCTACTGTTTTGAGCATTAGCAGTCTAAACAGGTTTACTCAAGTGGAGGTGACTCAGGTTTTGGTTTATGAACTTGCCTCCCAGGTGGGTGTGGGGAGTTATGTTGGTGTGTGTCTCGGAGGGGTGGGTGCTTTTGACACATAAGAATGCCTTTTCAGCCATTTTCAGCCATTCTCCGACACGTGGCCTAATTAGTGCCTCATTTGCATGCTCATGGCCCTGAGCCTCCCACTGTCTTAGGAGTGTGTACTCGCTATTCAGGGTGCCCATGGAGGTAATGAAACTTTGAGAAAAGTCAGCTGTGTGAGATGAGCATGATGTGCGCAAGTTGTGTATGCGCTGTGCACGTCTTGTGCAACCCTCATGAGTTTGGTTTGCCATATTTTTTAACTTCAACTGACCTACTAAGTAGTAGGTCAGTTGTAACTTGTTAGTGAATGAGGCCCATAGCAAACACTATAATAAAGTGTGCACTTTGAAGCTGGAGCCAGTAAGCATGATACAAATGTTTTAAATAAATAAATAAATACATATAATATTCTGTGTCATAATTAGTATTTTCATGCGTGCAGAGACTGAGTGATAATCGTCTGTTTTCATCATGATAGAGTTGTTACCTGCATTGTACTTTTGCCAAAAACATAGTCATATATTGTGAGTTTTTTTCCCAAATTCATTTGCAGCTATGGAAAATTTGAAAACGGCAATAACTCTGCACTTTATACAGTACAAATGAGCATTTATTTTTTCTATGAATGCCAATAACCACTTATATCAAATCAGATGTGCTGCAAGTGTTAATATAATATTTCTTTCCAGCAGCCAAATGATAATGCATTGAATGCACATATTTTCCATAGCACACACTTTGGAGTGCATACCTATCCCCACGTTATGGGTTTGTTGTTAATTTTTGGAGATATGTTTTCTTATTGTATCAAAAACGAGTAATCTCGTTGTTAAGGGGCGATTATTAATGTGGAGTTTGTCAGTAACTGACTTTGACAAAAGGCAAAGTGGTAGAGGTCCTGTCCTCCACAAAAAAACATTAAAACAAGGTGGAGTTAAGAGACCAAGGCCTGGGCACCTGGGTAAAAGGGATCCTTGGGCTCTTAATATCCAAAACACCAAACATCCCCAAAATGATGGTCAGAAATAATCTTTGGAAAATAACCACTCTTTTATTTACAGGAAAGTGCAAGAGAGTTAGGTCAAGATTACTTCAGCTTAAATAAAGGTAAGTAGTTCAAGTTCACAAACATACAAAAATACAGCAGTAGAAAGGTAAGTAGTTTAGAGCAGTCAAGAAGACAACGAAATGAGGCTGGTACAACAAAAGAACTGGACTTCAGGATTACCAACACTGGATATGACCGACAAAAGGGACAGGAGGATACAGGAGCAGGACACAGAAGACCTGACATCAATGAAGCACTAACCCCCTCAAACATAAGACGTCAAAGATAAAAAGCAGCACATAGAGAAAGGTTTAAAGCAGACAATTATACACCTCTCTGGGGTCCATGGGACAACCTAAGAGGGTCAAGGAATTTCCTGATCTCATTTACTCACTAGGGTACTGGCAAACTGACCAAGAGCACACTCACTGGGGCCCCAGTGCAAGAGGACATGGGTTTGGGACCCTGTCATGCCAACCTTCAGTCTGTGGGTGGAGTCACCCAAGAATCCATTTGATGAAGGTCTCTTTTGTTTACGTGGCCAAGGACAAAATGAGTACTCTCTAAGTGGTGTTGCCCAGGGCACAGGAAGTGCTCTTGAACCCGTCATGACCTTTATCGTCAAGCCACAATGTAGTAATGTGTCAGCCCTGTTCTAAGCATAATGTGGCATGCAATAATGTACTTTGTGTTGGTTTCCTAAGTGATTTACTTTGCAACAAGGTGCAATGTTTCAGGTGTATTGTTTTTGTAATTTTGTTTGAAGCCATAAGGTTTATCTATTTCCATTTACTGATTGTATGTGGTAGCTTATCATTCCTTATTGCTATCATGTTTTTATTGTATCCTTGTAAATAATAAAGCAGAATATGCAGTAATGTGTCATCTCTGTTCTCCCTTCCACTCAAGTACAGAATGTTCCTTATTTACATTTCTATGTGTTCGAGGGATTTCCTGCGGGGTCAGTTGGGGCTGGCATTCCATGCTTGGACCTGACTGGAGGATGTTTTATGAAATACTTTACAAGTTATCCTCAGCTTCCTGCCTTAACATTACCATATAATCTCTACAAACACTCAGCTTTCTGCCCTGTGAAAGTTTATAAACTGTTGCATAGACACAGAACACACTTTTTGTGGCAGGTGTAATTGCCAGTAATAACCAGGAAGACACTGCACATGTGATGGGGTTTGAGACTTACCTGGTTCATGGACCAGGAGCAAAATGGAAGACCCTAAAGAGCATTTCCCACCATAGGTCACCATTGGTAGGGAGTTAGCCTAGGCGTGGCACTTACGAAACAGGGGCTCACTCTATACTAGCAAGGTGCACAAAGGCACACAAGCAGATTCCTACTAAAAGCTCTGTATACACCAATATTGAGCTAATCCCAGTAAGGAATGGTAGAGATTTTACAAGGGCACAATCTAAATAACTTGTTCTAGGGAGTCAGACTCAGGCATGAGCACTGGGAAAAGGGGACTCCTCTGTAGCTACTTGTTGGATGCAGAGCTGAGGCCCCTAAGTCTCCTATTATGGGCTGGGACCACCCTTCTTTATTTCCACTACCTTCAGCTGTGGTCTCTGAGGTATCTAAGGGCTCCATTGACAGCAGCGTAACATTGTAACTTATACCCATTCCAAAAAGCCCTCCTGGTTACCAATGGTGCCAAGTGGTCATCTGTGCGCTTTTACACACAGCTGGAATTGAACACTTAATAGGCCCGATTACAAGTTTTCGTTTTTTTGGTTTTATCACTGTTTGAGATCTAATTTCTAAGGGAATTAGATCTCAAACAGTGATTTCGTTATTACAAGTTTTCGTTTTTTGTCTGGTGGGCGTGGATTTCGGCCACGCCCACCAGAAAAAAAACGAATGGCCTTTCGATTTTTATCACTGAAGGTGATAAAAATTAACATTGGAAAAACCGAAATCTTCGGTTTTTCCAATGTCGCAGTATTACAAGGTGACAGTTTGATCACCTCGAACTGCCTTTCGTTTCGTTATTTTAAAAGCACCTCCTGAGGTGCTTTTAAAATAACGTCAATGCAAACAGGGACCTGTTTGCATTGAAATAAAATAAATGAAAGCCTGCTTTCA
>JAXCLM010010035.1:0-10921 GCA_035583075.1 Eurycea guttolineata | reverse complement strand
CCTGCATAGATATTTCTAATGTCTGTATTGCCTCGGACAGCCCCTCCAAAGTAAGAGGAAAATGGGTCTGCACATTTATGTCAGGTCCCAAGTTAGATTGTGCATTAGCGTCCATAATGATGCAAATAAGGGAAACTTGCAGAATTTCCCAAACAGGAATAACACTGTAGGGAAACACGGCACGATCCCAAGACCCAGGGGCCACTAGTCTCGAGGACCTATAAAGAAAAGACAAAAAACAGAAAATTAATAAAATACCACACTACAGTATTAAAACTAAAATTATGGGTGAAGATCCTACTGCTCACCAGAGGTTGACCCCGGGCACGCTGAATACCGGATGTGCCAGGAGAGAAACCGCAAGGTCTCTCCCCCCAGGAAGGATATTCCTAGACGACCCAACTAGTGGGACTATAAACAGAACAACAGATACCAAGGAAATAGGAGTAAAAGAAGAATCAGAAAACAGGCCAGAGTCAAAATACCAGGAAATAACGCCAGAGACAAAAGGGAAAAACAAGTCAGTCCTGTAGCAAGCCGGGGTCAAAACCAGATCGGGCAAAGCAGACCAGGGAGAATCCAAGAACAAGCCAGTCACATAAAAGAGGTCAAGAATCAAAGTCCGTCCGCCAAACAAGGTACCAAGGGAAAAGACAAAGAGGGGTCAAAATACAACAAGCCAAAGTCAGAGAGTACAGAGATAATCACAGAGGAAAAAACGCCTAACACAGCCACGAAGGTCAATGTGCAGACAACATGTGAGCCTTTCTGCCTCCTTTATATAGTAGCCTAAATGAGATTGGTTACAGGTAGTCACATGTGAGCTTGAGCCAATGAGTGCTGATCAGGAAGTGGAAAGAGTATAAAAATACTGGCGGCCATTTTGGAATTGCTAAATGTTCCCGCCCCCTTGAGGACGCCAGAAGAAGCACGCTCACTGTCCCTCACAGAAATACTCAGGTATCAGGAATGCCAGCCCAAACGCCCGGGGAGTACTTTTCCCCACGGGCGTGAGCACTTATCCCGGCGCTGTGAGAAGCGCGTGGGTCTGGGGGCGTGGCCTAGCACGCGATGCTCTGCCGAAGTAAAGCCGTGCCGGCCAGCGTTGCGGCGGTGTCACTAGACACCTATGGGAGTGTGGTTGGGCTCCCGAGGCCTTCCAGGTAAGTGAGGCTCTACTACTGGTACCCCCGTCCTGAAGCCCTCCATGGGGTACTGTCCTCCCACACCCCAATGCATTAAAGGCATAAGGCCTTATGTTAGGTGCATAAACACCTAACATCATCCCCCTCCTACGAACTCTCACACCAAAAAGGCGCTGAAATAAAAGGGCCGGAGCAGAGGACAGGGACCTAGCAGAAGTAGCACGGGCCGGTTTCAATAAGGAGGTATGGAACACTGGGTGTACCTGAAAAGACCTGGGCAGGTCAAGTTTCAAAGCCACAGGAGAAACCACACGAGTCACTGAGAAAGGACCAATGAAGCGAGGACGAAACTTCGGGGAACCCGGCAACTGCAGGTGTGTAGTGGACAGCCACACCTTGTCCCCAAGGACATACTGAGGTTCCGGACGCCGATGACGGTCCGCAGCCAACTTCATTTCGGACCTGGACTTCAACAGCGCTGCCTGTAGCGTAACCACCTTAGAACGATAGGAACGATAAAGGGACGCCACCGCGGAGACCACATTGGTAGGAACCGGTAGCAAAGGGAGCGCACGGGGATGGTAGCCCGTATAAGCCATAAAGGGCGTAGTTTTGATAGCAGAATGCCAATGATTGTTTAAGGCAAATTCAGCCCAGGGAAGAAGAGAGACCCACTGCGTGGGCTGGGACAAAGAATGAATCCGCAAGAATGTTTCAAGGTCCTGGTTTGACCTTTCCGTAGCACCATCAGATTGAGGGTGAAACGCCGTAGAATACCTAGGCGAAACCCCCAAAACCTCCAGAAGCTGCCGCCAAAAAACAGCCGTGAATTGAGTGCCACGGTCAGTAACCAATGATTCCGGTAAACCGTGCAACCGATAAATGTGCTGGACAAATAAAACAGCCAATTCCTTGGCTGAAGGTACCTTCCTCAGAGGAATGATGTGAACCATCTTTGTAAGAAGGTCCTTTACCACCCACACATGTCTGAATCCTTGTGAAGGTGGGAGGTTCACAATAAAATCGGTCGACAAGGACGACCAGGGGGTAGCCGGAATGGGGAGAGGGCGCAAGAGCCCATATGGCTTCTGGGTAGAACTCTTGGCCCGAGCACAAAGATGGCAATCCTGAAGAATAATCGGCACGTCCAGTCGAAGAGACGGCCACCAATAACTTCTTTCTAGAAGTTCAATAGTCCGCAGAACACCAGGGTGACCAGAAGACCTACTCTGATGTAACCACATGACAAGTTCTTCCTGAAGAGGACGAGTCGGAATCCAGAGGCGGTTACCTTTGTAAACCAGTCCATCAATGGAAGTAAGAGATTGTGCGGAAGGCAGAGGAAGCGTCCCAACGGCCACACGAACGTCTTCCAGAAAGGAATCCACCGGAGTGGAAACCGATGCCAAAATAGCAGACGATGGAAAATAAGGAAGGCCCAAAGGTGATTTTTCCGACAGCGGATGCATGCGTGAAAGTGCATCTGCCCGAACATTGCGCACCGCCGGTTTATATGTGAGCACCAGACGGAATCGGGCAAAAAACAAGGCCCATCTTATTTGACGCGGATTGGAGGCCAGAGCAGTTTTGAGGAAAATAAGGTTTTTATGATCAGTGTACACCACTACATCAGAGTCGGAACCTTCCAAATAGTGGCGCCACTCAGACAAAGCCAGCTTAATGGCCAATAATTCACGTTCGGCCACCGGATATTGCCGCTCAGCTGCCGAGAATTTATGTGAATGAAAGGCAATCGGCAACAGGAAACCATCCTCAGCCTTTTGCGAAAGGATGGCCCCTGTGGCGGTATCAGAGGCATCACATTCCAACAAAAACGGTTTGGAAACATCAGGATGTTGGAGCAAAGGACCAGTTGCAAAAGCATCCTTCAACAACCGGAAGGCTGTCTGTTGAGACTCCCCCCAATGAAAAGGAACCTCCTTTTTGAGGAGATCCGCAATAGGGGCAATAAATGACGAGAAATGCCTAATAAACTTGCGATAGTAGTTCGCAAAACCAAGCAACCGCTGGACAGCCTTGACATTAGTAGGTGCAGGCCAGGAAAGAATAGCCTCAGTCTTCCTGGGGTCCATACGGAAACCCTCAGGGGAAATGAGATATCCCAAAAAGGCCACCTCCCTAGCATGAAACAGACACTTCTCGGGCTTAGCATAGAGTTTATTGTCCAAGAGCCTACGTAATACCACCCGAACGTGAGCAACATGATCGGACAGGGTGGTAGAATATATGAGCAGATCATCCAAGTAGATTACAACAAACTTGGAAGAAATGTCCGAAAAAATCGACGAAATAAAGGATTGAAAATATGCCGGGGCATTGGAAAGGCCAAATGGCATCACTCGGTATTCATAATGCCCCAGGCGGCACAAAAAGGCGGTCTTCCACTCATGGCCAGGGGCAATACGTAGGAGATTGTATGCACCCCTTAGATCAAGTTTGGTGAACCAGACCGCACCACCCAACTGGTCGAATAAAACTGGGATAAGTGGCAGTGGATATCGGAAGGGTCTGGAAATCAGGTTAAGCTTACGATAGTCCACACATGGACGTAGTTCATCAGTGTCTTTCTTAGAAACGAAAAAGATAGGCGCACCCAATGGAGAACGGGACGGCCTAATAAACCCTTTGTCCAGGCTGGACTGAATATATTCAGTCAAGACACGATCTTCCTTTGGGGCCAAGGGGTAAACCCTACCCCTAGGTAACGTTGCATTAGGATCCAAGTCAATCCTACAATCCGAGGGCCTGTGCGGCGGTAGTTCCAGTGCCTCAGTCTTGTCGAACACCCTGCACAGGTCCGAATAAACCGGAGGGACCACAGCCTGTAATACAGACAATATTTGTCTATTCGCAGGTTCAATGGTATGCAACCGAACCGTGCTGGAAAAAAGCGTCATCGTCAATTGGGCCCAATCGATGGATGGCTTAAACCGTAAAAACCACATCAAACCAAGGATTAATTGGAAGCTCGAGGTATCCACTACTTTAAATTGCAAGGCAGGCAGTGAGATGCCACCAATCAATAAAGCAACAGGCACAGTCTGTCTAGTCAAGGACTTCTGGACCAAGGGAGTACCATCTATAGCAGCTACCGCTATAGGAGTAGAAAGCGACTGCAACTCTAGTCCACACTGTGACACCAGGCCAGAGGAAATGTAAATGTCAGGAGCCCCGGTGTCCAAAAGCGCCCAAACCTTGCGAAACCCAGAAGCAGACCCACAAGGCAGGGAAACCTGAATATACAGATGTAAATCCGCATTATGAGGCACATAGCCCAAAGTATGGGAAACACTACCTAGGCCCTCTCCGGTTTCCCAGCCGGAGGGGCTTTGGCGTTTCCCGACCTAGGACGAACCGGACAGGACCTCAGGAAGTGACCAGCAGAGCCACAATATAAACACAAATTCTTTTCCCTCCGTCTAGTACGCTCTTCGGGAGTAAGAGGAGACCGGACTTCCCCTAACACCATCGGTTCCGCGGGCTCAGACTTACTAGTAGAAGGTTCCCAAAACTGCACGGGACGAAATCTACTAGTAGAGGAGGGTTTCCTCCTACTCAACAGCCTATGTTCTATTCTCAACGCCAAGGAAATAAATTCCTGTAAAGACGTAGGCAGCGGATGTACGGAAAGCAAAGCGTCTTTAATATCGTCCCTGAGTCCCTCATGAAAGAGAGCGACCAGAGCAGAGTCATCCCAGCCAATACCAGACGACATGGCCTGGAATTCCGTCACAAAAGACAACAAGTCCCTGGAACCCTGTCTAAGCCGCAAAAATTCCCTATTACGAGTACTCTGGTGAGCCTTCTCCCCAAAAACTGCCTCAAATTCTGCACAAAATAGGGAATAATTGTTAAGCAAAGGATCCGACCTCTCTACAAACGGCACTGCCCATTTCATGGCATTACCCTCCAATAAAAGAATAATCTGTGACACCTTCCTACTATCCGTGGAAAAAGCTTCCGGTCTCTGCAAAAACACCAATTTGCACTGTGCCATAAAAGACCTAAATTCATCCGGACGACCCGAAAATTTTTTGGGTAAGGATGACAAGGCAGCCGGAATAGATTCTAGTCTGGGAATAACTGCAGTGGAAGTAGACCGTTCTGCCGGAACAGGACGGCCACGAAGATCTGCAACAGCTTTAGCACAAGCCTGCATAGATATTTCTAATGTCTGTATTGCCTCGGACAGCCCCTCCAAAGTAAGAGGAAAATGGGTCTGCACATTTGTGTCAGGTACTAAATTAGACTGTGCATTAGCGTCCATATTGTTGCTAAAAAGGGAAGCTTGCAGAATCTCCCAAACAGGAATACTCTGTAGGGAAACACGGCACGATCCCTAGACCCAGGGGCCACTAGTCTCGAGGACCTACAGGGAAGAGACAAAAACAGGGAATTAGTATAATGCCACGTATAACAAAATATAAAAAGGTGTAAGTATGAATACTAATGCTCACCAGAGGTTGACCCCGGGCACGCAGAATACCGGAGGTGCCAGGAGAGAAACCGCAAGGTCTCTCCCCTCAGAAGGGTTAGCACTAGACTCCCTAAAAGATGTAACTACAAACAGAGTAACAAATACAAGGGGTGCAGAAATACAAGGAAAACCAGAAGACAGGCCAGGGTCTAATTACCAAGAAGTAACGCCAATGACAAAAAGGAAAAACAGGTCAGTCCAATAACAAGCCGGGGTCAAAAACCAATTCGGGCAAAGCAGGCCAAGGAGAATCCAAAAGCAAGTCGGTCACAGAAAAGGGTCAAGTAAATTAGTCCGTCCGCCAAACAGGGTACCAAGGGTTAAGACAAAGGAAGGTCCAATACAACAAGCCAAGTCAGAGAGTACAGAAAGATCACAGAGGAAAAACGCCAAACACTACCAAGAAGGTCAATGTGCAGACAAGATGTGAGCCTTTTTGCCTCCTTTATATAGTAGCCTTAACGAGATTGGTTAAAGGTGGTCACATGGAAGATTGAACCAATCAGTGCACATCAGGAAGTAAAGATAACATAAAAATACTGGCGGCCATCTTGGAATTCTTAAGTGATCCCGCCCCCTCAAGGACGCCAAGAGAAGCATGCCCAAGATCTCTCATGCAAATCTTCAGGTAGCAGAAATGTCAGCCCAAACGCCCGGGGAGTACTTTCCCTGCAGGCGTAAACACTTGTCCCGGCACCGTGTGAAGCGTGCGGGCCTGGGGGCGTGGCCTAGAACGCGACACTCGGCTGGAATGAGGCCACGCCGGCCAGCGCCGCGGGGATATCCAGGAGTGAGTGCCGAAACAGAAAAGGACTCTAGAGCACTACGGGAGCGTGGTTGACCTCCCGAGGAATTCCAGGTAAGTGAGGTTCTACCTCTGGTATTCCCCCTGTCCTGAAGCACTCCATGGGGCACTGCACTCCCACAGCCTATCGCCTTAAAGGTGTAAGGCCTTATGTTAGGTGCGTAAACACCTAACATCATCCCCCTCCTACGAACCCTCATACCAAAAAGGCGTTGAAACAAGAGGGCCGGAACAGAAGACAAGGACCTAGTAGAGACACCACACGCCGGTTTCAGTAAGGATGTATGAAACACAGGATGTATACGGAAAGACCTGGGTAGGTCAAGTTTCAAGGCTACAGGGGAAACCACACGTGTCACCGAGAAAGGACCAATGAAGCGAGGTCGAAATTTCGGGGAACCCGGCAACTGCAGGTGGGTTGTGGATAGCCACACCTTGTCCCCAAGAGCATACTGGGGTTCCGGGCGCCGATGACGGTCCGCAGCCATTTTCATTTCGGACCTGGATTTCAACAGTGCTGCCTGTAGTGTGACAACCTTAGAACGATAGGAACGATAAAGGGAAGCCACAGCAGAGTCAACATGGGTAGGAACAGGCAACAAAGGAAGCGCACGGGGATGGTAGCCTGTATAAGCCATAAATGGTGTAGTTTTGATAGCAGCATGCCAGTGATTGTTTAAGGCAAACTCAGCCCATGGAAGAAGAGAAACCCACTGCGTGGGTTGAGACAAGGAATGAACACGCAAGAATGTTTCAAGGTCCTGGTTTGACCGTTCCGTAGCACCATCAGATTGGGGGTGAAACGCCGTAGAGTACCTAGGCGAAACCCCCAAAACCTCTAGAAGTTGTTTCCAAAAGGTAGCCGTGAACTGCGAACCACGGTCAGTAACCAATGACTCAGGCATACTGTGCAATCGATAAATGTGCTGGACAAATAAAACAGCCAACTCCCTGGCCGAAGGTACCTTCCTCAGAGGAATGATGTGAACCATCTTAGTAAGAAGGTCTTTTACCACCCATACATGCCTGAATCCCTGCGAAGGCGGGAGATTCACAATGAAATCGGTCGACAAGGACGACCAGGGGGTAGCCGGAATTGGGAGAGGGCGCAAAAGCCCATATGGCTTCTGGGTAGAACTCTTGGCCCGAGCACAAAGATGGCAATTTTGAAGAATGACCGGAACGTCCAGTCGAAGAGACGGCCACCAATAACTTCGTTCAAGAAGTTCAATCGTCCGGAGAACACCAGGATGGCCAGAAGACTTGCTCTGATGCAACCACATGACAAGTTCATCCTGAAGAGGACGAGTCGGAACCCAGAGGCGATTGCCCTTGTAAACCAAGCCATCAATTGAAGTAAGGGAGCGTGCGGAAGGCAGGGGAAGTGTCCCAACGGCCACACGAATGTCCTCCAGAAAGGAATCCACCGGAGCGGAAACTGAAGCCAAAATAGCTGACGACGGAAAATAAGGAAGGCCCGAAGGTGTCTTTTCTGACAGCGGGTGCATACGGGAAAGCGCATCCGCCCTAACATTGCGTACCGCAGGTTTATAGGTGAGAACCAGACGGAATCGGGCAAAAAACAAAGCCCATCGTATTTGGCGTGGATTGGAGGCCAAAGCAGTTTTAAGGAAGATTAAGTTTTTATGATCGGTGTACACTACCACATCAGATTCTGAACCCTCCAAATAGTGACGCCACTCAGATAAAGCCAGCTTAATGGCCAACAAATCACATTCGGCTACAGGGTACTGCCGTTCCACAGCTGAGAATTTATGTGAATGAAAAGCAATCGGTAACAGGAAACCATCCGCAGCTTTTTGCGAAAGGATGGCTCCCGTTGCCGTATCAGAGGCATCACATTCCAGCAGAAACGGTTTGGAAACATCCGGATGTTGAAGCAGAGGACCAGTGGAAAAAGCATCCTTCAACAATCGGAAAGCTGTCTGTTGAGACTCCCCCCAATGAAAAGGGACGTCCTTTTTGAGGAGATCTGCAATAGGTGCAATAAAGGACGAGAAATTTCGAATAAACTTGCGATAGTAGTTCGCAAAGCCAAGCAACCGCTGGACTGCCTTGACATTAGTTGGTGCAGGCCAAGAAATAATAGCCTCTGTTTTCCTGGGGTCGATACGGAAACCCTCAGGAGAAATCAGATAACCCAAAAAGGCCACTTCCCTGGCATGAAATAGACATTTCTCGGGTTTAGCATAAAGTCTATTATCCAAGAGCCTACGTAATACCACCCGAACGTGAGCAACATGATCGGAAAAAGTGGTAGAATATATGAGTAAATCGTCCAAGTAGATGACTACAAACTTGGAAGAGATATCCGAGAAAATTGACAAAATAAAAGATTGAAAATATGCCGGGGCATTAGAAAGGCCAAACGGCATCACTCGGTACTCATAATGCCCCAGGCGGCACAAAAAGGCAGTTTTCCACTCGTGGCCAGGGGCAATACGCAGGAGATTGTACGCTCCTCTCAGATCAAGTTTTGTGAACCAAACTGCACCGCCCAACTGGTCGAACAAAACAGGGATAAGTGGTAGTGGATATCGAAAAGGTCTGGAAATGAGGTTAAGCTTACGATAGTCCACACACGGACGTAGCTCATCAGTGTCTTTCTTAGTAACAAAAAAAATAGGTGCACCCAACGGAGAACGGGATGGCCTAATAAAACCTTTGTCCAAGCTGGACTGAATGTATTCAGTCAAAACACGATCTTCTTTCAGGGCCAAAGGGTAAACCCTTCCCCTAGGCAAAGTCGCATTCGGATCCAAGTCAATCCTACAATCCGAAGGCCTGTGCGGAGGAAGTTCCTGGGCCTCGGTCTTATCAAACACCCTGCAAAGGTCCGAATAGTCCGGAGGGACAGCAGACTGTAATACAGACAAGATCTGACGATTTGCAGGTTCAATAGTATGCAATTTAACTGTACTGGAAAAAAGTGTCATCGTCAATTGGGCCCAATCGATGGATGGTTTAAATCGTAAGAACCACATCAAGCCCAGAATCAATTGGAAACTAGAGGTATCAACCACTTTAAACTGCAAAGCCGGTAGGGAAACATCATCAATCAATAAAGAAATAGGCACAGTCTGTCTAGTCAAGGACTTCTGGACCAAGGGAGTACCATCAATCGCAGCTACAGCTATAGGGGTAGAGAGTGTTTGCAACCCCAATCCACACTGGGACACCAGACTAGAGGAAATGTAAATATCAGGAGCCCCAGTGTCCAAAAGTGCCCGTAGCTTGCGAAAACCAGAGGAACCCCCATAAGGTAGAGAAACCCGGATATACAAATGCAAATCGGCATTATGGGGTACATATCCTAAAGTTTGGGAAGCACTACTTAAGCCCTCTCCGGTTTCCCAGCCGGAGGGGCTTTGGCGTTTCCCGACCTGGGACGAACTGGACATGACCTTAAAAAGTGACCCGCAGAGCCACAGTACAAGCACAAGTTCCTTTCCCTTCTCCTAGTTCATTCTTCAGGAGTAAGAGGAGAGCGAACTTCCCCTAAAATCATTGCTTCCGCGGGTTCTGACCTACTTGTGGAAGGCTCCCAAAGCGGCACAGGCCGAAATCGACCAGTCGAGAATGGTTTTCTCCTGCTCAACAATCTATGTTCAATCCTTAACGCTAATGAGATGAATTCTTGTAAAGATGTGGGCAAAGGATGGACGGAAAGTAAACCATCCTTAATATCTTCCCTGAGACCCTCATGGAAGAGAGCAACCAGAGCTGATTCATCCCAGCCAATACCAGAGGACATTTCCTGAAATTCTGCAACAAAAGTCAACAAGTCCCTGGTACCCTGCCCAAGTCTCAAAAATTCCCTATGACGCGTGCTTTGGTGAGATTTTTCCCCAAAAACTGTTTCGAATTCAGAACAAAACAGGGAATAGTTATTAAGTAAAGGATCTGTTCTTTCTACAAACGGTACAGCCCATTTCAGGGCATTACCTTCCAACAAAAGAATAATTTGGGAAATCTTTCTATTATCTGTGGAAAAAGCTTCCGGTCTTTGTGAAAATAGCAACTTACATTGTGCCATAAAAGATCTGAATTCATCTGGACGCCCCGAAAATTTCTTGGGCAAAGGTGACAAAGCTGCTGGAACAGATTCCAGTCGAGGAATAACTGCAGTGGGATTAGAGCGTTCTGCCGGAACAGGTCGGCCACGAAGGTCTGTGACTGCCTTGGCGCAAGCCTGCATGGATATTTCTAAGGTTTGTATCGCCTCGGACAGCCCCTCTAAAGTAAGAGGAAAATGGGTCTGCACATTTATGTCAGGTCCCAAGTTTGACTGTGCGTTAGCGTCCATAATGATGCTAATAGGAAACTTGCAGAATTCCCCCAACAAGAATTAATTCTGTAGGGAAACACGGCACGATCCCTAGACCCAGGGGCCACTAGTCTTGAGGACCTGCAGGGGAGAGAAAAAGCACACCATTAATAGAGTACTACGCT
>JAXCLM010008925.1:0-10983 GCA_035583075.1 Eurycea guttolineata | reverse complement strand
TGACTATCACGCCTCTCTACTGATGAGAAAGCTGATGTAGCGAAATTTAGGATACCTGGGGACTTGTTTGTGCTGTGAGAAATGAATCTATCTATAAACTAGAAGGATTAGGAATCTGCTGCTAAAGAACATCAATAGGATAGGGTTGTGTAGTTTCATATTATAACAGACTGGCCAGAGAGAATCATTGCTGGGTAAATGAATAGGAGGCTAGAATAGAATTGGCAATATTAGAATCCCAGGGTATAATAAATTGGTACCACCAAAGGCTTTTAGAGAATCAATTGTGTCTATGGAACATGAAGGGCATTTAGGAATTACTTTAACAAAGAGGAAAATACGAGAACATTGCTGGTGGACGGCTATGGATGGCATGGTGGAGGAGGTTGTGAGGAAGTGTGTGAAGTGTAATTCAAGTGATAAATCTATGGTTACAAATAGATTGCCAATGACACCTTTACAAGTTCCTGAGGGACCATGGCAGATGTTGGGGATGGATTTGCTAGGACTAGAAGAAAGACCATTTATGTTTTTGGTTTTGGTGGATCATTACACCAAATGGCCAGAGGTTTTCATGATGGAGAAGAACACAACAAGAAATATTACTGAGGTTTTGGAACATTTATTTGCCAGAGAGGGGTGGCCGAATATAATTTTGAGTGATAATGGATCACAATTTTCAAGCAGATAAATAGCTATATTTGCAGAAAAGAATGGCATTACTTGGAAATATGGTTCTGTTTACCATCCAGAGACTAATGGACAGGTAGAACGAACCACTGCTTGCATAAAACAATACCTACGCTGTTTCACTTGTGCCACACCTGTATCCTGGCCTAACTTATTACCATATGCAGAGTTCACTTTTAACAATTCCTACCATTCCGCTTTAGGAATGTCGCCTTTTTTTTTGTCTCTATGGTCGACATCCTAAATGTTTACCATCCTTATTGCAACAACAAGATTCAAACGTCACAGTGTTAGCCGTCGAAGATATACACGAACAAATTAAACAAACCCAAACTCTAGCCTTAATGGCTTTGCAACATGCTAAGACACAAATGAAAATTCAAGCTGACAGAAAAAGGAAGGCTCATCCTGAGTATCAGGTTGGTGACAAGGTTTGGCTGTCGTCTAAATACTTGCCTCATAAACATTCTAAATCCTTTCAACATTCTTGAAATCCTAAATGCAGTAACTTATCGACTACAATTGCCTTCGAGTTGGCGAATACATCCCGTATTTCATACGTCGCAGTTCAAGTCCTGGGTTCCTTCCAAATATCCTTCAAGGCAATTGCAACCTCCTCCACCAATTCAAATTGATGATGAAATTCACTATGAAGTGGATCATATTGTTGATTCCAGGTACAGTCGAAAGAACCTTCAGTTTTTGATACACTGGAAGGGGTATCCCGTGTCAGAACGATCATGGGAGCCAGCATCACTTGTTAAAGCTCCACGATTAATAAGACATTTTTATAGGCTACATCCAGACAAACCTGGAAATCCGGAGAGGGGAAATACTGTCACGCATCCGCGTGAATCTTCTAAATTTTCACGGAACAGACGGGTTTCTCGTTTTCAGCGCTCTATTTTTTATGCGCCCTTCCGTTCTGATAAACGGAGACGGCACCGGGGTTCAAACCGACCGTCACTATCCTCGTCAGACGCGGCAAACTTAGGACACGACGCTGAGTCCTCACACATTAAACCGGGGACACAAGATCCGGTGCCTGAGGCTTCTACTTCTGGTGAGTCTAAGACTTTGCCGCGCGTCTGTTCCAAACGGGCGCAGCGCGTTAGTAGAAACTTACCATCAGGTTCTCACGAAGACAGACCCCGGACCCGTTCGCACACACGTGCCACGGAAAAGGAATCTTTGTCTGCAGTTTCCGAAGACCGGAGACCTCAGACTCGCTCACAAACCAGAATTAAACAAAAGGTTGTAAAACTTACGTGGCATTCGTTGTCAGCCGTTCGCTTACAGATCAATCAAACAAGCTCTACTTTCCACAGAAACAACAGAGCGGGTTGGGAAATAAAGACCACTTCAAGATGGCGACTCCCTTAGAAGACAACGGCAGTTTCCCAATCTAAGATGGTGGCTTGTTAAAGAGCTAATTGAGTTAATGAGCAACAGTATAAATTCAAGTCAGTTTACTTATGCAGTGCGTCGCAAACTTCACCCGGACCTCCACGAAGTCAGACGCTTCCCTGTTCCCGAATCCTGTCAGAGCAGTTTCTGCGTTTGGTGATATTCCTCAGACTAATTTCCTGTTACTTTGATTCTTTGTTCTCTCTATGCTCTTAGAATCCTGTGTTTATCTTTTGATGCAAGTTTGTTCCATTTGAAAGTTCAGCTTGTTGTTTCACCTTTTTTTCCATTACAGCCGGAGTATTCAAGGTTTTTTCTCCCTGTTGGGTTTTTCCTTGCCGGCTTCCCCACTACTAGCCGGCACCCTTATTTAAGAGTGCAGGCTGGCGGACGGGGCAGCAAGGCCTTATCTGCGGAAGAAGAAAACCTACAGTACGCAGGTAAGGCCGGCCATTGACAGATTGCGACGCCAAAAAACACAATCTGCTCCAATGGACCAGGCCCAAGCACAAGCTTTGGTACTGTCGGTACAGAATCTAACGCAAGAGGTTCAGACCTTGCGGTTAGAAAATCAGACATTACGACAAGCCATATCTCTGAGGGAAGTGCCTCATGCCACTTTTCCCTTTTTTGATGGTGAACCAATGAAAGTGAAGGAGTTTCTGGACACTTGTACAGTACATTTTTCTTTTCGTCCGCTACAGTTTCAAGAAGCCAAGACCAAAGTAGGGTTCATAGTGTCCCACTTTAAGGGTCCGGCCCTGGCATGGGTGACGGAGATGGTAAACCAAAGTGATCCAGTACTGGACGATCATGATCAGTTCATCGAACGATTTAAACATACCTTTGAGAGAGTGAATAAAACTATTGTCGCCGAGGAAGCTCTTTGTGACATCCAGCAAGGCACTTGGGATTGCCTAACCTACCTGACCAAGTTTAGAGAGTTGGCTACAGAAGCGGCGTGGCCTGAGAATGTTCAGTATACTCTATTCAGGCGTGGATTGAAAGACGAATTAAAGGATGAGTTGGCAAGAATTCATCGACCAGAGAATCTTAACGCGTTAATAGATTTGGTCTTGCAGATCGAATATAGGTTGGCAGAACGAGTGAAGGAAAGGAAGAAGGAGAAGAGGAGGGAGTTTCCTCGAACTTTTTACCAGTCAGTGCCTCGAGCTCCTTCTGTTCCTACAACTAAAGAAGAGCCTATGCAATTAGGGGCGACTAGGGCCCCTCTAACGGATCAAGAGAAGTCCCGACGTCGTACTGAAGGTCTGTGTTTGTACTGTGGGGAAGCCTCTCACCTTCTACGGAATTGTCCATATGTACCATCTCGTCGTTCTATCCCAAATAAGTCGGGAAACGATCAGACTCACTCGTAGAGGGAAGAAGCCGAGTGAGTCAGACCTCTAGTACTTCCCACGAGTCAATGTTGTTGTTCATACCTGTTTCAATCACGCTACCGGATGGTCATATCTTTCAGCTAATGGCATTGTTAGATTGTGGTGCCTCCGGGTTTTTTATGGATTTGAACTGGGCTAAGGAACACCTTGTACCCACGCGATGCAAGGATATGCCAGACACAGTAGAAACTGTAGACGGATCTTTGGTGAAGTCTGGTCCAGTCACACACAACACGTGCCCCCTACGTTTAACCGTTGGAGAACACAGCGAGGTAGCATTGTTCGACATAATTTCGTCTCCTCGGTTTCCTATGATCCTGGGTTTACCGTGGTTTCGTATACATAATCCTTTGGTTAACTGGAGAACAGGGCTCTTGTTGTTCAATCCTCAACAGTGTCCGTCAACTTGTGGTTATCAAAAGACCACTGTTACGGCAAGTTTATATCCTAAAGGAGTGAAACCTACCGTTGTAGTGACGGAAATTGTTCCTAAAGAATATCATCAGTTCCTACATATCTTTAAGGAAGAACAACACAAGACCTTACCACCCCATCGTCCTTGGGATTGTCGGATAGACACACAAGAAGGTTCAGTGATACCGTTCGGCAGAATGTTCAAACTTTCGCCTGAAGAAAAAGAAATATTAAAACAATACTTAAACGAGAATTTAAAGAATGGGCTGATTGTGCCTTCAAGATCCCCCGCAGGGGCCCCCTTGTTTTTTGTAAAGAAGAAAACGGGAGATCTGCGACCATGCGTAGATTATAGGGGGTTAAATAAGGTAACCATCAGAGACAGTTATCCACTGCCTTTGATTAGCGATATACTCGATTCTCTTCATCAAGCAACCATTTTTTCCAAAATCGACTTAAGAGGAGCTTACCATCTACTTCGTATACAGGCAGGAGATGAATGGAAAACTGCCTTCAGGACCCCGTTTGGGTTATATGAGTACAGGGTCATGCCGTTCGGCCTGTCAAACGCTCCTGCGGTGTTCCAGCGGTTTATGGACTCTGTTTTCTCTGACTTATTGAATATTTCAGTGATTGTCTATCTAGATGATATATTCCGTCAAGGAGGACGACCATTTTCTACATGTAAAACAAGTTCTGTCACGGTTAGATCAACATTCACTACGATCCAAGCCGGAAAAATGTGAGTTCCATGCCAAGTCTGTTTCATATCTTGGCTATATAATTTCTTCTACAGGAGTCTCCATGGACCCAGCCAAACTTTCAGCAGTGCTAGAGTGGAACCCACCTACCACGGTCAAGGAAACCCAATGTTTTATTGGCTTCGCCAATTATTATCGAAAGTTTATTTCCCATTTTTCAGACATAATTTCGAACATTACCAGGTTGTTAAAGAAGGGTGTCTCGTTTCACTGGGATCAACCTGCAGAAAAGGCATTTCAGGAACTTAAACAATTGTTCGTGACAGCCCCCATTCTAATACATCCTGACACCACCAAGCCTTTCATAATGGAGACCGATGCTTCTGATAGGGCGCTAGGGGCCGTACTGTTTCAAGAAGTGGAAGATCAAGAAAGACCAGTGGCTTATTTTTCCAGGATGCTAACACCAGCTGAAAAGAATTATTCAGTGTTAGAAAAATAACTTTTGGCTATGAAGAGTGCCTGCTCAGAGTGGAGACACTTTATAGCTGGGGCACGATACCCTACCACGATACGGACAGATCATCAAAATCTAAAGGTGTTGCAGGAGTCAAGAAGCCAAAACAGTCGACAGGCCCGTTGGGCATATTTTTTTTCTCAATTTGACTTAGTAATTACTTATATCCCGGGCTCTCAAAATGTTTTGGCAGATGCCTTGTCACGACGATATCCGGAACCAGAGCAACCGTGGCAAGAACAACCTATTTTAACACAGAGGTTTTTGTGTTCCTTGCAGACAGATTTTCAAGATGGATATCAGTTACATTCGGAAGTACTTCCCTCTTTGCTCCAGTTTGATAACTTATATTACAAGAACGATTCTTTGTTTGTTCCAACTCCTGAACTTCAACAGCTTGTTCTAGAACACTGTCATGATCATCCATCGGCAGGCCATAGAGGAGTAAAGACTACTCTAGAAAATGTTCGGCGAACTTACTGGTGGCCGAGTATAATTAAGGACACCGAAGACTATGTGAACTCCTGTTCGGTCTGTGCCCAGACCAAACGCCCGTCGACACTTCCAGTGGGATTGCTTCAGCCACTTCCGGTGCCTCCTTATCCATGGCACACGGTAGCACTTGACTTTATAGTTGCCTTGCCAGAAGCACTGGGAATGACTGCCATAATGGTTGTGGTAGATCTGTACTCAAAGATGACCCATTGTTTGGCGTTACCAAAGGAGCCTACCGCTTGCCGTACAGCTCATCTTTTTCTTGAAAATGTATATAAATTGCATGGTCTACCTACAAAGATATTGTCCGATAGAGGACCTCAGTTCATTTCTCAGCTATGGAAACAGCTTTGGACTACCCTTCATGTGGAGTCAGCACTCACTTCGGGGTATCATCCTCAAACCAATGGACAGGTAGAGAGGACGAACGCTTGCATTGAGCAATATTTGAGGTGTTTCACTTGTGCCACCCCTGTATCGTGGCCTACCTTGTTGCCATATGCGGAGTTCACCTTTAATAATTCCTACCATTCCGCCTTAGGAATGTCTCCTTTTTTTTGTCTTTATGGGTGTCATCCGAAGAGTTTGCCGTCCTTATTGCAACAGCAAGACTCTAATGTTACGGTTATAGCCGTTGAAGATATACACGAACAGATCAAGCAAACCCAAGCTCTGGCGTTGACAGCTTTACAACATGCGAAAACACAAATGAAGGTTCAAGCCGACAGAAAGAGAAGAGCCCATCCTGAGTATCAAGTTGGCAATAAGGTTTGGTTGTCATCCAAATACTTGCCTCATAAACACTCGAAACTCGAACCCAGGTATCTGGGACCCTTCAGCATCATTGAAATCATTAATGTAGTGACTTATCGGTTACGACTACCTCCTAGTTGGCGAATTCATCCTGTGTTCCATGCGTCACAACTCAAGCCTTGGGTTCCTTCCAAATACCCTTCCAAACAGGTGCAGCCGCCTCCACCGATCCAAGTAGATGATGAAATTCATTACGAGATAGATCATATTGTTGATTCCAGATACAGTCGAAAGAACCTTCAGTTTTTGATACACTGGAAGGGGTATCCAGTGTCAGAACGATCATGGGAGCCAGCATCACTTGTTAAAGCTCCACGATTGATAAGACGTTTTTATAGGCTACATCCAGACAAGCCTGGAAATCCGGAGAGGAGAAATACTGTCACGCATCCGCGTGAATCTTCCAATTTTTCACGGAACAGACGTGTTTCTCGTTTTCAGCGTTCTATTTTTTTATGCGCCTTTCCGTTCTGATAGACGGAGACGGCGCCGGGGCTCAACCCGACCGTCACTATCCTCGTCAGAAGCGGCAAACTTAGGACACGACGCTGAGTCGTCACACATTAATCAGGAAACACAAAACCCTATACCTGAGGCTTCTACTTCTGGTGAGTCTAAGACTTTGCCACGCGTCAGTTCCAAACGGGCGCAGCGCATTAGTAAAGACTTACCGTCAGGTTCTCACGAAGACGGACCCCGAACCCGTTCGCAGACACGTGCCACTGAAAAGGAATCTTTGCCTGCTGCCAGAGCGGCAGCAGCAACAAAACAGCGGACACCTGCTGCCCAGGCACCCGCTTTGATCACAGGAGAGGAAAGCGGCATTGGCACAAGATGTTATGGCCTGAGATCGAAGGCCGGGATTAACCATCTGCATAGCCGCCATCCCCCTGCGGAGACACTCACCTCGCTAAAGGACAGCACCGCAATTCTCAGCACGGAAGTTACAGTCCCCAGCAGCAGCGCTGCAGACAGCCAGAAGCCACAAGGACGCTCCCCAGAGGGAGGGCTCGCCAACAGCCCAGCTGGCGATTGCAGGAATCGGCTGTCTGACACGCCCTCTGTCTCGGCCACGCCCACTCCAGGAAGCACTTCACCAGAGCATCGCCACCGCCAGGCGAAGCCGCCCGGTGAAGTGCTCCGGGTAAGTGTGGCGCCTGTCCGGGCCTGTCAGGGCCCTGGAGGGGCCGGGGACAGGCTCAGGCTCACCGCCCCACCTTCTCCATCATATTTCTACAACTCTGCGAAAACCAAGGATGTTACTTCTTTTAACTTTAGTACAGCATCCCCAGCCGATCTTCACCGAGCTCTTACTCCTCAACAACTACCTACCTGGTCACCAGGTCCCGAACTCTACCAAATTTGGGGCTCACTATTTTCTAATGCCGCCACCCCCCCTCCCCGAGGGTCAGCTACCCCCGAGTACATGCTCCGGGACCACAGAACTCTGCGGCGCAGCCCCTGCCATGGACTGCGACACGGATGCTGGGGCCACCACCGAGGCACCCTCACCCTCAAAACCCACAATGGTCGGTGTGCATCCCAGCCCTTCCATGACTGGAGGTGCCACTTCAGGCTCTCCTCCCACCACCCGATGGAGGCTAGTAGACACCGAAGACCAAGGGAACAGGGATCAAACCTTGCTGATTACCAACGAGGGTGAGTGGCAGCCAGAGGTGAGTGACTGGGATTGTTTTTTCACCACAAGGAGGGAGGGCAATGTATTTGGATTATTGGTGAATGCTCACTCGGTCAATAACTGTGCCAACATTATTCATGACTTCATAATCCATCACAAATTTAATGTCATCGCCATCACAGAAACCTGGTTACAGGAAGATAGGAGCATGTCACTAGTAGACCTTGTCCCCGAAGGCTTTAATTACATACAAGCCCATAGAGAACAGGGCAGAGGCGGAGGGGTCATGCTCATTTATCAAGAGGAGTGGCCAACGTCGACAATATCTTTACCGTCACCTCCCAACACATTTGAATATGTAATGGTAAAACTCACCCTCCCTGCACTTGGAGGGGTGCTCTGTCTGTGCCTATACCACCCGCCCACGCAACACGCTGAATTCCTAGAGGAATTCCAGCTAATCACTGAAGATCTGCTCAACTCCCACCCCAAATTCATAATAGTGGGAGATTTCAACATCCATATTAATGACCCCAATGATCCACACGCCCAAAGCTTAAAACAACTATGCGAAGAATTAGGTCTAGATATAGCCAGCTCCGGCCCCACACATCGCCAAGGGAACCAACTTGACCTCATCATAAGCAAAGGTCTCACCCCACCCAAGACAAGCACCAGATCCATTGACTGGTCTGACCACTATGCCTTGGCATTCTCATTACCCACAGGTCTCTCAGCTTTGCCCCCACCTCACAGACGTAAGGTCATAAAGAAAACAGTGCAGGCCTGGAACAAGATCTCCCTAGCTGACATGAACTCATTCTGGTGGCCAAACGCCTCGACCACCCTTGATATCGAAGAAGCTAACGCCATCTTCGATTCTAAACTGAACTTGGTGAAAAAACATCTTTGCCCCTCCTCTATGAAAAGCATTCCACCACCTAATCACATCCGCAATAGATGGTTTAACAATGACTTGACCATTCAAAAAAAACGCAGGAGGGCCATTGAGAGACAGTGGTTGAAAACACGCACTGCTGATACCCATGAGCATTTAACTTCCCACAGGCACGCCTACCATAAAGCCATCCTTGACGCCAAGAAATCTTTCTTGGCCAGTGAAATGGAAAAAGCCAAATGCCAATCTCGCCAACTGTTCAAACTCATTACCACATTTACCACCCCGGCCACCTCCCCCCACACAGGACAGATACTGCCATCCGCAGATGACTTCAACGACTTCTTCCTACAGAAGGTCGTTACCTTACGGGACTCCATTATTTCTGCCACAGCAACCTTTCTACCCAAGCACCCCTCGTCACCCCGACCACAGATTTTTTCGCAGTTTGAGATTCTTCCCACCCAGAAAGTACTGGATACTTTCAACAAACTAGGCCCCTCTTCATCCGGCCTCGATCACATTCCCACCCTCACCATGCAATGCCTAAGCCCTGTTTTGGATCAGGATCTTGCCCACTTGGTCAATATGAGCCTGCAATCTGGTACGGTACCTAATAAATGGAAGTGTGGCATTGTCACCCCACTACTGAAAAAACCTGGTTCAGACCCGACGGTCCTAAAAAACTACCGCCCTGTGACCCAACTTCCGATAGTAACAAGACTGACTGAGTGTTGTGTGGTGGACCAGGTCCAGAGGGCCTGGGAAGCCGGTCCCATCTTTCATGACCTCCAGTCCGGTTCTAGGCCAAATATAGGGATGGAGTCGGCCGTCGTGGATATCAGGGAAAGACTACTCTGGATAGCTGACCAAGGCAGACCCACAGCCCTGATCCGGTTAGACCTGTCGGCGGCGTTTGACACCATCGACCATCAGTTACTGCTACAGAGATTGACCACAGTGGGGGAGATCACCGGCACAGCTCTGTGCTGGTTTCGATCTTTCCTCAGTGATCGTACGCAAATGGTGCAAAGAGATGGGTTGACATCCTCCAAAAAGGCTACGCCTTTTGGCGTACCCCAAGGATCGGCATTGTCCCCAATTATCTTTAATATCTATATGCGCCCCTTGGCATCCCTGATGCAGGAGTATGGTCTGCTTTTTCAAATGTACGCCGACGACACACAGATCGTCGTGGACTTGAGGGCAGAGCACGAGTCCTCGCCCACCATCGAACAGGGTCTCAGGGTGATCCGCGACTGGATGGCCTCGAACTGGCTATGCCTTAACACGGACAAGACCGAGGTCCTCCAAGTCGAGGGCACCCGAGAGCATATTCCACCTACGCTCCCCTGGCCGATGGAAATGGGGGAGGCTCCGGCTCACTCCTCCAGTTCAAGAGATCTGGGTGTCCTGCTTAATTCCAGTCTGGACCCCAAAAATCAGATCAATGCGGTGTCTAAGTCTTCCCACCATACCATGAACCAACTGGCACCTCTCCTCCCCCTAATGGCGTACAAACACCGTAAACAGATTTGTCAGGCCTTAGTATTGTCCAAAGTCCAATACTGCAACTCTGTCTACACAGGTTGCACGGGCAAGCTTCTTTACAAGCTGGAAAAAATCCAAAACAGGGCTGTGAGGCTCATCCACGCACTCCCCAGACACGCCCACATCACAAAGGCAAGAAAACAACTGGGTTGGCTGTCCATCAAAAATCAAATCAACGTCAAGCTATGCACTTGGGCTTGGAAAGCGGCCCACCAGGTGGGCCCACTTTATGTCCAAGGCTGGTTCACTAAATTGGCGACTCACAGGCCACAGAGGGATGCTCACCACTGGGACTTCAGACCTCCCAATTTCAACAAAATGAGAAAAGAGGCCACAACAGTGGGAGTGTGTGCCACCAAATTATGGAACTCCTTACCATCCCACACCAGGGCAATCAATCATCTGCCAGCATTTAAAGCCAGCGTTAAGCTCCTCTTCAGGGAGAATGACTGAAGACC
>JAXCLM010007816.1:0-10988 GCA_035583075.1 Eurycea guttolineata | reverse complement strand
TTGGTCGACCAGTGGAGCCACTGTGACGTCCTGGGACGGAGTCATTCATATTATTGTAACATTCATACTCTCGCTTTGGTCATGGTGCTATGGCTCTATCTTCCATTATTTCATACATATCGAATTATATCGCTTACCTCTGTCATGGGTGTTGTTGATTCTGATCTTGCTGTTCTTCTTTAGTTCTTGTAGTGATAGTTTGAGTCAGTGGGAGCGTCTGATTCTTCCTGTTCCTGACGCTATCTGTATGGGTAAAAGCAGACCCTAGCCTATGCATGGATATGCTATGCTTAGGAGATGGTTATCTATTGACTCTATTAGTCTAGAATATGATTAGTCTGTGCGGTTTTAATGTTATGTTCTGAACTGTGGTTTACATGTTCTAAACCACTAAAACAGCCAGGACGATGTCCTTCGCTGTCTGTCCTTAGCTGTTCTGGACGCCCAGGCTGGACGCCCTGTTAGCCTGTAATTAATGCTCCTCCTCCTCCCAGAATTCCTCAGTCTGGCCCGCCCTTTCTGGTCTATTAAGGTACCATTTGCTGAGTGCCTTCATTTCTAAGGTGGCTTGTTACAAGAAGGTTCGAACTCCATGAACGTAGGTGGGTGCTGTGATTATTTAAGAGGGCTTGGCCCTTTACCCCTTGCTGTGTTCAGCAGGTTGATATCTCCGTGCTCTCACCCCCTCCCCTTCTAATCTGCTGCCCTGGCGCCTCTGTTTGCTGTATTTCCATTTCCCTTCCCACTGTTGAGTTATCCATTCTATGTGTGCGTGCTTGAGCGTGTAGGGTTCCCTTTCGTTATGTGCTAGAAGCCTTAACCATAGTGCATTTCGTTCAGTTAAGTAGTTAAAAACGTCCCTCCCTTAATTTGTAGTCTATGGGGTCCACCATCTTACAGGATGCATTTTAGGTGCTCCTCTTACCACAAGGCGAGATATTAGAGTGAGCATTTTAAGATCATTTTAAGATCATTTTAAGGCCCCTTTGGGCCGGTAGACCAGCATTATTACATCGGAATTACATTTCTTCAATTGGAGTGAGCATTTTAGGGCGTTTAGAACAGATCTTAACACATACCCCTTTTGGGCCGATAAACCAGCATTATTGCATCGCCATTACATATCTACAAATACAGTGAGCATTTCAAGGGCATTTAAAACCCGTCTTGCGCAAGACAATTACCTGAGATGCTTCTCGTGGCCTATGTTAAGCGCTTTGCTGCTCTTGTGCTTCTGAGGTGGGTCATGGGGCTAATGCAGTGTGATATTCGGGCGGGGTGATTTAAACAGGGCTTGACCGGGCCCTCCCGCTGTGCACAGATCGGGTTCAAAGCAGGGAAACTCGCCCCCCTCCCACTCATTCTTGGCCACCCCGGCGCCGCCATTTTAGCGCCCCTAATGTTTTATTTAAATCCTTGCTGTAGTGTCTAACAGTGCCACAGAGCAGCAGCCACATACTAAGTGGGGATGGAGAGAGGATTCCGCAATCTAAGCTACCAGTGCCACAGTGGAGTAGCCCCCAATAAGTACCGATGAGGAGTACAGATGTCCAGATGAGGAGTGGATTGCACCATCTGAGCTAACAGTGCCACAGTGCAGTTGCCACACAACAAGTACAGATAGGGAGTGGATTACATAGTCTAAGCTAGCAGTGCTGCAGTGCGGCAGCCACATACTAAGTACAGATGGGGAGTGCATTTCACCGTCTGGGCTGCAATTTGCACAGTTCAGTAGCCACACATTAAGTACCGATGAGGAGTGCATTACACAGTCCGAGCCAAACGTGCCGCAATCCAGCAGCCATACAGCATGTACAGTTGAGGTGTGGATTAGGCAGTCTAAGCTAATATGGACCCAATTTTAAACCGGTCAAAACCTTCCATCGATGGGCCTAAAAAAAAAAGCGAAAAACCTGATCAATTTGCTTAATGACACTCATTTACTAGATATATGGCGCACGCAACATTACGTCAATTGACACATTACTCCTCCCCACATTATTTAGGGACCCGTCTAGATACCATTTTTATTTCACTGAAACACTTCCAATTTTGAACCAACTCTGATATTCTTTATAGATCTCTCCGATCACTCCCCATGCTCCACTACACTCACATTTGGAAAGAATTTCCCACTGGTCCACATACGGCGACTGAACCCATCTCTCTTGCAAGATCCACCCTTTTAACAGGCTTTACACACTGCTATGACTGAATATTTCGTGTTAAACTGTGGCTCGGTAGCAGATACAGGTATTTTGTGGGATGCATTTAAGGCAGTAATACAAGGCAAATGCATTAGCCTTAAATTGGGAGTACGAAGGACATTGTTATCACACATTGAAAGGCAGGAATCAGATATATTGCAATTCCAATGCCAGATGCCACTTACTAGCGAAGCGGATATTGCATTAGGGCATCTTCTCAAGACACATGCGGACTGCCTGAATAGACTGCGTAATTATGACAGGGAAACGTTTCTTAAGACACAGTTTCGAGAGGGTGGTCGGCCCACCAGGTTGCTTTCCTGTATTCTGAAGGACGACAAAATGTTACCTTGTATGTATATGTTGAGGTAATCAGATATATACACAAAAAGATATTAATGACTAGCTCTGCAATTTTATGGCAAGGGGCACGGAGGCTCCTATTATCTTTTATTGCCACTCTCAGCAGCAAAGAAAAACACAACAGACTAAATAAATAATGAACCCAACTTGGTTCAGATGAATTTAGAAAGTAGAACCAACAGTCCTCCACCTATCAGGGGGCCTGGAACCCAGCACCCATCGCCACAACAAACTCAGCAGCTCCTCTTTCTTTGCTGCTCTCATCAAGAAAAGTACACATTTTCTTTAGTTCTTTTACCTAATAATTTTAAGATCTAGAAATAATAATAATTACTCATAATATACGGTATTTAGTTGTATTTCACCAACTCAGCATATTGCTGTTGCTATTTATCGATATATGAACATATTTCAAAAACTACATGATGGCCTTTTGTTAGCTCACCAGCTTTGGGTCTTCAACCGTCCTGCACCGGCTTCCTCGCTACCGTGCTCGTGTCCATCTACGTCGTGGGTGCTTCCGCGGTGCCCGTATCTTCTCAGGGCCGTCATTAACCTCCCTCCCCCCCCCCCCTAGGCCTACCCAACTGTCTGCAGCCCGCTCCCGCTCTTTCGTCTCCCTCTCGCCTTCACTGGCCGATGCGCTGCATCCCTCCACAGCCACCGTCCGTGTGATGTAGGCCTCTAGTCATTGCTCCAAGGCTGTTTCTCCTGTCAGCATACCGCAGGCGACGCTTCACACGTGGGCATAAAGGGCCCTATTTTAAAGATTACAGACACTTACAGGCAGGAATTTCAATTCCAAAAATTAATTCCCTAAATTAAATCAAACAATTTTTAAAACAAATAATTTAAACAAAAAAAAAAAATTATTATATTTAAGATATTTCTTTAACTATCAAAAGACGGATTGACAAATATGTCTTCATCATATCTGAGAGGACCCAAGCCTGCCAACCCTCCACCGCTTATGAAGATGCCCTTTCTGGCTCTCCTTAAATTAGAGGCCAAACCCAGGCCTTTTACGAAGGACAATTGAGAAAAGTAATGGGCACCTCAGTCCGGTACATGTATCCCAAGCCAATTAAATCAACCCTAAACAAGATGAACTCACAACTGCGTGCACACAATTTAAAAACGGACGCAGTCCTAAATTCTTTTATAGGCATGAGTTCCTCCACACAAACTTCCCATATGGGAAAGAAGGCTACGGCCAAAAGACAACACATCGAGACTGAACTCTCAATTGTTGAGCATTTAAAAAAACATCATTCCCACGGCGTAGGAAGCAACATCCGGCACGGACACTGTGGATAACACCACAGCTTAAATAGTATGGACAGCGATTTAGCTATGTCGTCATCGGAGTACGACCATTGGGACTCCTCGATCCATCCCAAGAGGAGTAAAACCTCTACAAACCCCAACCTGGAGACTCCTTTTGAAGAAACCTTAGGTTTTAACCCTAACTCTTTAACAAATCTAAAATCATTAGAATGGTACCCGCAGACAGAGGTATCTGAATACATTGACAGCTGGCTTAGAACCACCTTGGAACATAAGGCGCGCTCCGTCATGAAAGCGGAGTGCCCTCGACACTCAAGGTAACATATTACTATATTCGGGCAAATATGCCAGAGGCGTGAAAAGAGGCATTCATCATGCCTGGCGTTAATGCCAAGATAAATTGGGCGCCGTGGGACCACTCACCAAAATCTTAGTGCTATCACACGAAGAATTCATCTACCTTAGACCCGGAGGTCATCCAGGCCTGGGCGCAAAGGACTGTTTCAATGGAAACACCAATACCGCTCTGTCAACTGAGCGAAGGAAATCAATCCTCTTTAGGATGGACTCAAGGCTAACTGAGTTAGCAAGCTTTGACCCCGGTGCTGCAGCCGAAGGGAAATTCTTTGTAGAGCCTTTTACCAAAGAGCTTGGCAAGTATAGCCAGTTTTAATCAAATAGATAAAGCACGCACAGGGATGAAAAAGATTTTTCCAAGGCAAATATTTGAAAAGGCCGGGAGAGGGTGCTCTTCTGGCCGTAATTTCCAACAAAATGCCTTCTCCAGAAGCCAATCAACCTGGCAATCCCGCAGAGATCAATTCTTCCCTATCCGGGCAAGATTTCCCAGGACACGAGGTTTCCGAGGCTCCAATCGTGGACAGGCTCCTTGAGGCTCAGGTGAGTGTACCGGACGCACCCACCAGGGTAGCGGCCCATCTACTTTATTACATAAAACACTGGCAACTTGTCACGGGGGACCCCTGGGGACATCACGCAGTCCAGGGCTTCCACATAGATTTTATATCCACCCCACACCAGACACGGGAACCCCATCCAATCTCCTTCTCACAAGAGGACTTTGATTTAATTTAGTCCGGGGTAGACAATTTAAAAGACAAGGGCGCAATCGTCAGGTTTGCAAATCCCAAAGACAGTTTTTTCAGCAATATATTCCTCATGCAAAACAAAACCAAGGTGCGTCCTGTAATAAATCTCAGGGAGTTAAACTCCTTTGTGGTATACAACCATTTCAAGATGGAGGGCATCCATATTTTACGCAACCTCCTCCAACAGGGGGATTGGCTTGTACGTCTAGACCTGTGATTTCTTTTCCTGCTCAGAGTCCCTGTAGGGAACTGATTTACAGGTCCTAGTGCGTTTACTGTACCTCAGCCCAGGTCTCTGGTCATTACACAAAAGTCTGGCGCTGGAGAGGTTGAATAGGGTCTCCCCCGTCGACCAGTTCAGGTTTTTCAGTCCCGACTAGCATTTTTGAGCCAGAGTATAATTTTGAAAAGACGTTTCAAAACTATCGACTAGCTCACGGCCAGGTCGATCAGCTCCAACAACCGTTGTGGCAGACTGGCCTTGCGGCTACCGCTCATAAGTTAACTTGGCTGGAGGTGGCCGCAAATTTAGACCGCTGGGTTGCTGCAGTCTCCTTTTATGAGAAAAATGTGTTTTCTCTACACAGGCGCTTTGTGAGAAGCTGTAATGTATTCACTACATCCTCACATAAAAGTGTGCCTGGCTTCCCTGGAAAGGCTAGAGTGAAACCATTTCCTGAATGGGGGTTAGGACACTCCCCTGAGAGGGTCATCTCCATTTTGTCCTGCCTCATGGCAGAGAGCAAAGGGAGATTCGTGTCACTATAAAATGGAGTCCTAGAGCCTTACTGACCTGCAACCAAGCTTGGGAGTCAGGTGACAACACAATCCTAATCACCCTCTGGCCAAGGGCACCCAATAGGCCACGGCCTTTACCAGTGAGCCTCCCTCTAACGAGGGTAAGCTGAGCTGGCAAGACCATTCCCGCTCTTTCTCCCTCACTTGACCTCTGAGCTCACCAGTCGTATGTTGCTACAGAGGGGGATTTCTAAGAAAGGAGGCAAGGGCCGAGGGCACCTGATCCTCTGTGCTCTGGACCACTACAGTCCAGCGGGTCCCAACGGTCGCTGTGCCAGTGCTCAACCTCTAAGTTTGGAAAAAATGCTATACCACAGTCTTGGGAATCCATCTGTGATTACCGACCTGTAAGCTTGAGTTATTCCAACCACCGTCTAACTTTTTACCGTGACTCACCGGTTAGCTGTGCCGTTTCATGCCTGGGTCCTTCTATACCGGTTCTCCATTTTCCTTGCGCTTTTGATTCTGGAGTCTCTTGTAAATACGCATTTTGGATAAACCAGACTCATTTTGTGACTTTGGGGAGTCGCACTTATAAAAGCCAAATGATCCGTGTGCGTTTTCTTTACTCTTGTGGGTTGAAGTTATCCTCAAGCCTCTGTACGTCACATGCTGAGGCTCTGTACTTTGAGGGATAAGTGCAAAGGGGCCATGACTAGCTACCCCTGGGACAAACTTTGTCAAAGATGTGTATAAAGGTCATGAATTAAGATTGAGGATGACCCATTTTTAACCGATTTTCCCATTGACAATTAATGTCAATGGGCCGCATTTAAGGGGTTAAGGAGCTTGACGGTTTCTTACATTTATTTCAGTAAAACATTAGAAATTGTCTGCACTTGTAAAGGAATTTAGTCTTTAACGGTTAGATAGTCTCTCAGCATGAGAGGTTTTTGTCAGAATCTCCTTGGGGCCAGATTCTGGTCAGAGCTGTGTCTACAGCAAGCAGATGAAAAGTGCTCTTCTGCATGGCTGATCCACACGCACCTAACACAGCTGCACACAATTCTTGTGCAGAAGGTGACAGCAGGGCATAGTGGTACTCTGCTATTCTGGTGATGCTATCATGTAGGGGTGCTGTTTTTGTGGGTGCGTTCAGAGTGAGGTACTGACAGGTGAAATTCTTGTGTTGTATGCATTGTGAAAGCTTCGGCTGTGTGGGTCACGTGACCACAGACCCCTATGGTGTCTCTCAAGAAACACAGCAACACTGCTGTTAGTGGCAGTGTCTCTCTGCAGCAATTTGCAATACGAGAGAAATGAGGTTGAGACAGTTAAAGGCAAGCTAAACGCTAAGTTTTATAGTTAAAATTGACTAAAAGCAGTTTAACTGACTCTTCCCCTCCACAACTGTCCCATGTACACTTGCGCCCTATCTTCATTAAAAAAGCAACTGCAGCCTGAGAAACAGCCCTGCCTCACTTTGTGGTGGGCTAAGGCAATCTCTACTTGAAAAGGCCACGCAACCACCATCTCCAGTTCGTCCCTCTACCCCAGAGAGGAACTAAATGTAGTGAGTGCACTCTACTCTGTGCACTCACTGCCCTGCGCTCAGCCAAATTAGCCCTGCACTGCCAGCGCGCATGCAAAGCACAAACAAGGAGATTGTGCACTGTCTCTACTCCTCTAGGGGTGAACCGTACACAAAAGCACTTCATCCATATCGGCACCGTGCATCCCAGAGGAGAAGAGGAAGAATGAGAATATGTGCTGGGTTATCTGTTGAAGAGGTGCAACTTGTCTAGGAGCAGAAAAGGCAAAGCACTCTGACTAGAATCTGGCTCTGATTCCTTAGCGGAGACCGGTACCACAAAAATCAGAACCTTTCCCGAGCTATCCTAGGGTTCAGGACACTGCTACTAGCAAAAGCTGGCTCCTGTCTGTCCTTGCTGGGCATCCCCTATGCTGTCCCAGCACAAGTTGTGAGAGATCAGGCTGCCTGGCCTACTTCCTTCTCAGGACGCCTTCTGACAAGCCCACAGCACAGCTGAGATTGTTCTCAGTGGAGTATCAGAAGCGAAGACCCTCACTCTCCACCGACTCTTTTGTGGTCGCAGAGCTGGCAATGCCATCTGATGCAGCCAATAAGGTACTGCATCTGGCAGCCCTCTGCAGGCAGAGGCACGAATTGGCTTCGGAGTGCACTGGCTGGTAATCTAAACCAGTTCACAGACGTATGGTGGTTGGCATTCACTTTTAACAGTGTTTGGCATCCTATTTCCCATCCCCAGTACTCAACTGGGAGATCAGTTTTTATTGTCCTCTGACGGGGACAAAGTGGTCAAAACTGGTCCAGGGGCGGCCCTGATCCCAGTCAGTGCGTTGGTTACGGGCTGCCCTGCCCAGGGGAGCCAGGTGACCTTTTCACTGAAAACACAGTAAATAAATTACTATTTACTACTGCTCGTGGTTACACCGTAGCATCGAACAATAAAAACTCCCCATAGGAAATCAATGGTGCCCGGTAGCCTTGAACAATAGCAGTTCTAGGCTCCATAGGAAATACCAGGAGACAGTCATTTTTTGCTTAAGTCCCCAAAAACCACACATACATTCAATCTAACCACGTGCATGCTGTTCCTAGCTATCTTACCTTGGAGGCAACAGCTTGGACAGGGAAAGTGGACCCCTAAAAGGCATTTCCCACCCTTGGTTATGACTACAGCAGGCCCAACACTGGGCCTATGATATTTCCTTTAGGGTGGCAGTAGCTTGGCTAATTGCAAGCACACTTGCCTAATTTACTCCAAGATCCTACCTGTCCTCCCAGGGACCTCCCTTAGCCCACACAGGACCTCTCAAGAGTCTAAATAAACCTTAGGGGCAAATAACAGAAGTCACCCATCACTTGCCTAATTTACTACAGGAGCCTATCTGTCCTCCAAGGGACCTCCGTCAGCCCACCCGGGACCTCTCAAGGGTCTAAATAAATCTATGGGGTGAATAGCAGAAGTCACTCATCCATCATCCCATTCATGCTCACCCATCCCATTCATGCTCACACACCTGCTAATGGGCTCGCCCAAGGGTCGACAGCAGGAAAAAACAACTGAATAAACTTCCATACCAAATGACGGTCCTCACACCCAATTATTGATGGTGTAAGTATCAATATATGATATTGCATTTAATTTTTTACATGAAGTCAATATTTAAAAAATAACAGATTTCTCCTGCAGAATTCTTCATGCAACATTAAAATATTTGTTGGAGTGTAATTTCACATCTCAACTATGACATTATACGTAACCAGTGTTGGTGTCTCATTGTGCTACTGCAACCTTATTCTTCCTAGACTCTCAAGACAGTGTTGAGGCTATGCCAAAGTGCTTTGCAGCAATTGTTATCCCAGAGAATGCCTTCAGTTTATTTATTCAAGTACAAGGTTGCAGGATGAATTCATCACAGTACAGTACATAATGTTACAAGGCATAACACACATTGCAAACTTTAACAGGCACGAATGTGTACAAAAGTCCCAGGCACTACAGCACAGAACCTCAGAGCTCCAGCCAGCAGATGTACAGAAAATAAAGTCTGAGCAAATCTAGACACACCACAGAGCATGAATAGATCTAAAAGTGATAAGCCTTTAATCTCATACTGTGCCAGAGGTTGAAACTGGCAGATCGTTCATTCACATGAACCTCTAATTACATATTGGGCACCATATCTAAAACCTTGCTATTACACATGAACCCGTTATCTCACATTGCACAAAATTTGAAGCTGGGCAAACGTAGACACACTGGAGTTTATGTTCACATACTAAAAGATCAAAATAGCCGCAGGAGCCTGGGCAGAGCAGAAGCAGATCTACAAAAGCACACAAATAATTACGGACACTGAGAAAAGCAATCTTTACACATCGCGCCTCTGGTGAGTTAATTCTGTGAAAGAACCTGTTCAGACCAGGCAGAGCATTTTTAGCCCACAATTGCCTACAGGCCAAGCAGCACATTGCAGTATGAAAGATACTTGAGGCTGGATGTTCGTGCCCTCGCTGTACCAGCGAGGGCTGTGCTTATGTTCCTGCTGCAATTAGTGAGAAAAACTAACGCAATCCCAAATGGTTGTGTTAAGTTTTTTTTGCTAATTGATGCTAGCGAGCAGCGCTAAGCATCGCTAATGTCTGGGCATGCCTTGCGCATGCCCAGACATTAGCGTTAAACTGCTGCGCATGCCCCGTGGACTGTGAGCAGCTTGTCGCTCGCAGCCCAGGAACATACGGGCAAGGTAGCGTTTGCCAACGAGTGGTAGCGCTCACTCGTTAGCAAGCGCTAGTACCGGCACGAACATCCTCTGTGAAATTAGGCACCATAGGCTGCTATACCACAAAACAAACTGGCTAAAACATTAGACATTGACACACATACTCCTCCTAGGGTGTGCCTCCCAGTCCACAGGCTGTTAACATGACTCTGCACCGCTCAAGGAACAAAGCAAATAAAGTACAAACAGAGCGTGAGCATCAGAGAACAGGCATTTAGAAAGCAAAACATAGGACAGCACAAGAGCGTGAGATAGGTAACCAAAATACCAGTCTATATATTCACCCGTTTGGCTGCCCACGTAAAAGGAACGTCTAGTTCATTCAAAACATTTAAAACAAGTACCTTGATTTGGCATGCAAATACAGTCTGCATACACAAACGAGCCAAAGATAGTGTATGCAATGTAGGCATGGATGCAGAAAATATCTCCCACCTCTTACCAGGTTTGAAGTACCCCGGGCCAAAATATAAACAAAGTGCTCTCCATCAAGCAAACTTGTCGAGAACTACATTTATACCAACACTAAAAATGCCACTCCATTCACAGTATTTGCAATATTAGTTATCCAGAGAAACTCACAAAACATGTGGGAGCAAGCAAAAGGCTTTAAAGATCAACGTTAGCATCTCAAATCATTTACTAGTACCATGCATATAGGCCAGGACACCAGAATGTAGCATGCGTAAAAGGCAATCTCAGACCTATCTGCATGTGCATTGTACTCTGCGACATATCCTGACCAACTGAAGAATTCATATAGTTTGGCGGAGGCCCCAGCAGAGAAGCAGGTTGATTTCCCTGATTGTGGTGTCACTAGAAACAATATATCCCAAAAACGGAACCTGTTGCTTATGAAATGCGCATTTATCAATCAATCAATCAATCAAAAATTTTTATTGACGCAACAGTATGCGTAAGCTTCAGGCCGCGGAGAGAACATGAAATACAA
>JAXCLM010006707.1:0-10992 GCA_035583075.1 Eurycea guttolineata | reverse complement strand
TTGCACACCACCCTTTTAGGATACCAGAAATACGATCAGAAAATCCATGCAACTCATCCATAAAGAACATCAAATGCATCATGGAACTCATCCATAAAAAATCATCCGTTGCACAAACATTGAAAACTGTCATACCTGAGCACGTAAACATGTACCCAAGATAAAACTTAAATCAGAATAGAAATCTACTAATGCATAAATCGTAGCGAGAAAGCAACACAAATACTTCCATTAAAAACTAGCATGTAACATAAGATCAGATACCGATATGTATAACTAGCCTAACCAGACCAGCGCTACCCAGTCTAAGAAAGGTAGAGATAAATAAAGAAAAAAAAAATATGAAAAACTTCCCAACACAGGGACTCAATTAATCAATATGCAAAAACAGTCACACAGACCGGCAGCCGAAATCACTGCCCGACCTCCCCCGTAGTTATCGAATTTAATTCAGTACCTCGAAAATACATATAAATGTACTTGAATTCCGAAGGCAGCCGAAGCTATCGAAAGTCCGTCTTCTTCAAGCATGTTCACACGATGAAATCGCCCGTCAGCCAGTCCTTGAGAGTAAATAAAAACCGTCAGCCACAGCCAGCCGCAGTTTGCCAAGTAACCATGCACAAGACGTTTGCTTGTCACCAAGGGATACAAGGGCGTTCGCTCTATTGTATACCCAGACTTCACGAAGAACAGACTTCCTCAACGTACAGGCCATGCAGGCGTGCAGCCCAAGCACCAGAAGAATCCAGCAGCAACTGCCTCGACCCGCACTCACATCAGAACAGGCTGAACATCGCCAGCTGAAAGCCATCAAAATCCATCGAACTCGGCACCCACAACAGACAGGTACTGGTAAGTGTTATTTTCCAAATCCTTCACGTAAAAATATTTAATCCAGGAATTTCCATTCAATAAGCAGCAAAAAAAAACGAATCCAGCCGCATCTATCCGCAGTGCTCTGCCGCATCCATCAGCCGTTCTCAGCCGCATATATTAGCCGTCCTCTACACGACACCTCACCGACCTCCAAATAAAGTAGATCCAATTCGGAGCATAGCACTGCAACCTGAACTCAAATAAGAGAAACAGTCACAAAAAAACGGTCTTCTTCTTGTAAGGACTTCCATCTGAAAATTAAATCGTATTCCAGTTCCAAAACATCCTTTCCCCAAAGGTAATACTCCAGTTGTAACCAGTCACCGAAGTAAAAGCCATTCAAGCGTGTACTTATCAAATCCATCAAGAGTACAATGCCATTCTTAATCTCAATTGGCTCTTCATCCAGAATAGAATATGAAATGTAACCATAGGCTAGAGATCCACGCACAGGTCCATATCATGCCTGGGACTCACCCTTATAAAAAGGCAGGGTGAATCCCAAGCCTCGTCGCCAGTGAAATAGTCTACATGTCTGTATAAGGATGACAGAGACTGGAGTAGAGGAGAGGGCTTTATTCACATCTTTCCAGTTGGTAGTCAGGTAAAGAATGGCTTGTGAGCCAACTGTCACTACAGGAATCTTCCTAGACGTGGAACACCCAGGTAGGAGGATTCCATGTCACTCATACAATGCAAAAGCAGTAAGGCACATTACTACACTTCTCCCCCCTTATGAATGCAAAGAAGTTAAAACAGCAACAGGCAACTATAGCACAACATGTACATAAATTACAAAACCTGTTGTAAAAGGTATCAAGTCAAGTCAAATTAATCTTTATTCGGCTAGTAATAATCTAGCCATCAAAGATACAAAAACAAGATACACATTATTGTAAAATAAAATGTCAACAAGCAAAGCATCATGGTTCATAAAACAAATCTTAGTAAGATACTGGAAGTACATTTCACAAAAATGCATTAAAAAAGTTCTTTGAAATGAATAATAGCAACCCTCCCAATAAACATTAGAAAAAAGTGACCGAAATAGATGAAATTTCAAAAAGTAAAAAGAATACATAAAATTATTTCCACTTAAATCATTACATGAATCATTACTCCAGGTTTATTACATCCTGAAAAGCCTATTTACAATTTCGGGCTGAGCTTCCTAGATCTTGCAGATGCTTTTAAAAAATTTGCCATACAATATACAACAGGGATCGAATTTAGTAATTTTAAGTAGAAAAGCAGGGGCTTTATCTGTACATAACCCAAATTTCTAAAAAGTTGATTTAGCCATCTCTTGCGAGATACTTTATGTAGGGTGCAGAAAAATATTACGTGTATCAAATCCTCAGAGGGCGCTCCGCAATTACAGCGGCCAATACCCCATGAGCCGTTTTCCTGGTTTCCCAAAAAAAGCCGATTCATTCTAAAAGCGAGCAAAAGACGTCTTTCATAACCTGAAAGTGGTAAATTCATATACGATGGGGGTTTAGTCAAGGAGATTGGCAAATAGTCCACCACTGATTTCTTCCTAGCCCCAGCGATAAATAGAACATCCCAACTCCAATCTAACAAAAGAGACTTTATGTTGGCATAGTTTAGTTTTATGTCTGCTTGCAATACATTTTTTAGCCCTGGTTGATTTATGGAGCGTAGTAAACGGTCAATATGTCTCAGCCAAGGATTTCTATGACTTCTGTCAGAATTTACCGCTTCCACCAAGCAGGCTTTAATTAAAGAGTCTTCATTTTTTGCAAGAATTTTCAAAGTATAAAGAAGTGGCATAATCATTAATTTAAATGTAAGGGGGAGCGAAGCCAGTTCAATATACAGTATTTCTAAGGCAATCCCTCGCGGCAGGCCAAGAGCCGCTCCCAGGATCGATCTTTCAGTTATGGCTAAGCATTCAAGTTTATTATAACCCCAAATCTCAGCTGCGTAAGAAATAGAAGTATTGCATTTTGCCCGAAAAACTTCCATAAATAAGGCGAAATTACTTTTTGTTTGAATTTTTAGTAATTTGGACAGAACTGCTCCAGATTGTGTTAGTTTGGTTTTTGCCGCGTTTATCTGAGTGACCCACTCTCCTGATTTGTGAAAGAAGCATCCAAGATAAACGAATTCAGATACTAATTCAATTTTTTCACCATTTACTCTAAAAGAGTACGACTTTGATGGCTTCAACTGCGAATTTTCAAAAATTACAACCTTTGATTTTACAGAATTTATTGACATTTTTAAATCAGTAATGTGGTTGTTATATGCCTCTAATAGGGATTGCAGTGCTACAGGAGATCGCGCCAGCAAAACCGCATCATCGGCATAAAGTATTATCGCAGTTTTCTTACCAGCACAAATGGGAGTGTCAACGTTCAAGGCATTTAAAATCTCTGGTAGTTCATTTATATACAAGTTGAAAAGGAGGGGCGCCAACGGGCATCCCTGGCGAACCCCCTTTTCTAAGTTGAAAGGCTTTGTATATGCACCCTTTCTGTCTAATTGCACAACCCCAACTAGATTGGAGTGCAGCAGTTTCAAGAGGTTTAACAAGTTGGGGTTAATCGATTTCTCCGCCAACCTGGACCACAGGGTGCACCGATCAACCGAATCGAATGCGGCCCTGAGGTCCATGAAGGCGGCGAAAATCCTTTCCCCTTTTACCAAATATTTTTGAATTATAAAAGATAACAAAAAAATCGCATCCACTGTACCAGTACCACTAACAAAGCCAAATTGAAAGGGGGAAAGAATTTTAAAATCTGTCACCCAATCCCCTAGTCTAATTGCCAAAACTTGTGCAAATATTTTGGCAATTATTGAGATCAGAGCTATCGGTCTGTAGTTTGCTGGATCTGACTGCGAGCCTTTTTTGAAAATTGGTATAATACAGGAAGTTTTCCATTCAATTGGAAAATTACCAGTAGCGATTAAAAGATTAAAATATTCTGCTAAGCAGTGCGACCAGAAAGACTGGTTTAATAGAAACAGGTCAGGCGGAAACATATCTAGACCTGCTGCCTTTCCCGGAGCCAATTTTCTGATGGCCAAAGCTACTTCTAGGGGGCAAATATCAGAAACCAGTGATAAGTTAGATACATCCGATTCAGAAGGAAAATTATCCGTATTCGAGAATAATAGGGCATAATGAGACTCCCAATCCTCGCCTCTTATACAACCTGGGTCTACAGAAGTCGGATTTTTTCCTGTCAGTTTTTGATTTATTGATCTCCAGAAAACTCTGGAGTCACGAAGTGCAGCCGACTCTTTAAGATCAGCCCAAAAGTCAATTTCAAATTGCTGCTTACATTTTTTCATGATCGCTTTGTATTTAGTTCGAAATATACCGATCATAGGTTTGTCTTTTGAACGAATGGCAGTTTTCAAATCTTTACATGCCACCGCACATTCGGGCGTGAACCATGTTAGATGTCTGGTCGGGCTTGGATTCTTTGGAATAATTTTTGCTAATGAGTTCTGTACTAATTCTAAAAAGTTTTTGAATTTTTCAATACTAGGATTGATCAAAGGGTCAGGAATACCCCCAAAACCCATATCCTCTAATAAATGAATTGCTTTCTCTTTGGTTTTATCTGACCAAATTATCTTCCGACGATTAATTGAAGTAGATATCTGATTTAAATTAAATACTGACACTTTTGAGGGGGAATTTTCCATTGGGTTTTTAATTAAAATTAATAGCAAATTATGATCACTCACTTCAGGGTCCAATATTAGCAGATCTTTAACAAAGTTCCAAAGGAACACATCTAACAGACAGTAATCGGTAAGGGAGCTCTTTTGTCCAGGTCTCCCCTTAAATGTGTGTTTTGCGGGCGTATCTGATTTCTGACGACCATTTACTGTTCTTAAATTATTTGCCTCCATTAACTGATGAAGAAGGAAACCTTGTTTGTCTGTTTTTGGATTAAGGGCGGGGCCTGTATAAGGAGTTATATGACAGCATTCATCCAGAGTTTTATCAAATGAATTGTTTTTGTTACTCGCGATATGTGCATTTAAATCGCCAACAATCATGATGCCCCACGAGCAGTTACGGCCTATAAATTTGGAAGGAGCCCAAGAGGTCAACCAATTACTTAAAATAGCTAAACTTTCAGCTTCCGATGATAACCAGGGACGGATATATATATTTATCACCAGCATTGGTGTCTCAAAAACCTTGTCAAAAAGAAGACCTAGGCAGTTTTTTATTGGCATTGGAACTACAGTAATAATACCAGGAAGTGTGGATTTCACTAGGGTGGCTAGCCCGCCACTAGCACGGCCCATTGATGATTTACTAGCTGGAATAGCATAGGTTTTATAGCCAGCTAAAAAAGGGTCGTCCAGCAGCCAAGTCTCCTGAACACAAATAATAAAAATCTGCTCCCAACAGTCTTTCAACACCTCACTGATTTTTTGCATTTTTAACATATTACCCATAGCATTCCATCCATTCATATTCAAGTCTAGAATTATACCCAGGTTATCTTTTGCGATTTTTACAAAATCTCTAGTTTTTTCCTTTCGAGAACTTCGAATGGCAGAGACTGATAATTCATTCTGTTTCATATCAGACAATGGAACATTTAATATCGGAATTCGATCTGTAGTAGAATGAAGATGGACAGTCGAAGTGAGAGTAAGTGATTTAAAAGTAGATTGATTAGTAAAACATAATTTATTTCTGTTTAGTGCATCCAATGTCCCTTTTATCACTTGGAGGGCCTCTAACAGATTTGTAACTAAAGTAAGTCTTGAGTTGACGGCAATAGGCAAAATAAGCTCGCTTTCCCGTGGATAAATGTTACATGGTCCCTTGCTGCTGATATCGGTAGCCCGACAACGGGTTTCCTCATTTATCGCAGGACACATTAGTCAGTCCACCCAGTCCACGGGTGGGGAGGAACCTTGTCCCACGAGAAAGTTACTGTAATGCAAGCTGCCCTGCCCAAGGGCAGCATTGTTATATGGGCTAAAATTTTGCCCTAACTGCCAGTCCGATCCATTTCGAGACAGCGGAGGCCAGCCTGTATTTAATGCAGGATATCTTGAATCTGGCCTTACTGACCATATTGGAGGGGAAGGATTTAAGACCTGGTTTGAATTGTATTGGTTTTGTTGAAACGTATTATTACCAGGTTGAATCGAAACGAGAGGATTTACTACGGAGTGTGTTGAATGTATATTATGTGGAGGTAGCAGTGCAGATAAATTTGGGTTTGAAAAGCTGACATAGAAGTCGTCTCGCGAATGTAGCGAGATTATTGTTCTTGGGGAGCGGTTATGTTTACCGTAGTGGTATATATCAGCAGCTATGCCCGGTCTGTTGAAAAAGATGGAAAGGCAATCACCCCCAATATGATTAACATTGTTACCAATGGTGTGAGAACGGATCGCCTCCTTAATATCTTCGAGGGCAATGTTTTTATAACCTATATTTTGATTTATCAGACGAAAGGCTTTGTGCCGAAGGTGTTCCAAAGTTTCCCATTCAGTTGGAGGTTTTACACCTAAGCCAGCAATTATTAAAACCCGCTGTGTCGCCGTAGCTTTGACATCAATTAGATCTTTCGTAGGCTGAGTAGCCTTCCTTAATGGCTGGTGCGAGTGAGGGGGCGGTGGGATAGGAAAATTTGCACTAGGAGGGGGTACAACTGGGCTTGGTAGAATAGCTGGAATTGGGAAAGTAACAGGCAGAGTTGATTGCTTAGTTTTTGCAGCTGATATTATCAAGGGATTTGAATTGGGACAAGGAGTTATGGCTAACTCAGATGAGGATTGAGGTTGAACGGCTCCATTTTTGTTGTAATTGTAAGGTGATGGCCCAGTTTTAGTACCAGGAGCAGCGGCATTGATTTGAGGGTTAACAGGAGACGAGAAATCTTTTGATTTGTCAAAGGCAGATAGTTTCACAAAGGCAGACACCACATCTACTAAATGAGATACTACTTTTTCCACATTAGTCAGTTGTTCACTCAACAGGTGAAGATTCACAGAATTTATTGTTACATTTTCAGAAATGGTTTTTAATGTATCTAATAAAATAGCGGGCGGGGAAGCTGAAGATGACAAAGTAGAAAAGGAAGGTTTGAAAAGATGTGTAACTGGAAGGGTAGGGTCGGGGGCAGGTATCGAATCAGGATTCTCACGTATTATATTTAGAGTGGGCAAATTGCTAATACGTTTCTTAGGGAGTTTTAATGTTCGTTTAACAGTAGATTTAATTTTTTTCCCAGCTGGTAAAACCAAAGTTTTCGGGTTAGCTGGAGTCTTACGCTTGACTGCTGATTTCAAAGGGGCAGAAACTTTTTCTAAAGGTAATTCAATTTGAGAGTCCAGAATAATTATTTGATTCAGAGGGATCTCTGAGGTCACAGCAGCTTGAGTTGCTTTTAATACATCAGATATGTCCTTTAGTTCAGGCTGTAAAGTACCACAAGCCGCAGCTATGGCTAAGAGGTCTGGGGAAGCCTCAATTTCACTGTCAGTGTTAGAAGATGTAGTTTCTGTTACTAATTTATGACTTGGCAGGACTGGGGTAGTCAGTAAGGGTAAATTCGATTGGGATCCATCTATATGTATTTGACAAGAAACAATGGTTTTTGGTTTTATTTGCACCGTGGGATGATTTACTTGTGGGCCAATATCTATAGAGTTGGCATGAGCCATATTAGTAAGATTATCGTGAACCAGGTTATTTTCAACGGAAGAAAGAATCATGGGTTCAATTCCCTTTGGCGGTTGAAATTTACTAAAAAATTCACTAATAGTTTTGTTGCCAAACTGAAATTTTGCCATTTAAAAGGCGGAAAAACACACTAAAAAGGCCCTTCGCCTTCAATCAAATATTAGTTCAAAAACCAGTGTACTTAACAATCTTGTAAAAGGAACCAAAACTAGTAAAGAGAGATAAAGTATAAAAACTTTTAAAAAACTTAAAACTTAAGAATGTTATAAATCAAAAATTGGATAAAAAAGGCTGATAGTGAAATATCACCTTTTAAATTCAGACTCAGCTCAAGGCGCCTTGTCACGCCACAGTCAGCCACTGTCAGCCCTTTGCAGCCCTTCGCGGCCGCTTCGCGGACCGGAAGGGCTGTTAAAGGAAGCTGAGGTCTCTGCTGGGTGAGTCAGCGAATCAGCGGCTTGCTCGCAGTCCAATGCAGTGCCTACAAAAATGGCCGCTTTCGTAGTTTTTTTCAGGTAAAGTTAAAATCTGCAAAAAATAAAGAAGGAAACCAATGAGAAAAAGCCAGTGTAAGCCAATCAGAGGCCGCACAGTACAAGTTGCGTAAATTTAGAGTAGTATTTGGCGCCACAATTTGAATGTGAGTCTGAGAAAAAAGGCGTTAGAACAGTGTTCTTATCAATTTGCTTAATTTTTGTTTAAATTATTAAAACATCACTATAAGAATCTTCAAAAAAGATGCTCAAAATAGCTAGATGACTAAAAATTGGCAGTTCAGATTCCAAAGGGATCAAGTGGGTGCCTACCGGGTCGTCGGATGTGGACCCGCGTGCTGCCGAACACATGCGCGATGTCCCGCGGAGATGAAGCCTTGGCTGGGCACAGACGCAGGCAGAAAGTCCAAGTCCGGAGTGCAATCCCTTGGTTAAAATGAGTTGGAAACAGGAATGGACTGCAGTGTCAGCCACTGTCAGCCCTTTGCAGCCCTTCCGTAATCATATTCATAACCATAGTGCCTGGAAGCTTTGACATGACAGGGCTGTGTGGGGCCCGGGGGGGGGGGAGAGGACTGCAGGAGCGCTCGAACGAACCTAACACCGGTAGAGCGAAAGAGCGCATCCAATTTATGGACACCACAACAAGGACTAATGTACAATGTAATACGGAGGCCTGTGTTGCGGTGTCTGCCGTGCTCCCCCGCAGCTCAGACGCAGGCATCTGGTCCGTTGCCCACCTAGGGTTGATGGGTTGCTACCATAAAGGTACACACTCCCGTCACTGACCCGATGGTTTCTGACGTCACGGCTGCCCAATAAAGGGCGAGCTAATTTTTGTATTGGGCATGCCAACACGAGGCGAGCCCCAACACTAGAAGGTGCAATATAAGATGGTGCGTTCGTAATTTGTGAGCCAAGTCCATGGCGTCTGACAGGCCCTTGCCTGCGGGCGAGGTACCATAACTGACCGTCACTGACCCGATGGTTTCTGACGTCACGGCTGCTCAAACATCGCAGCTTATAAAGGCAGGGGGTAGCCTGCCTAGGTGTACACCGGAAGCACCAGGCCTGCAGTTTACCAGAAACAGAGACACAAAAATAAGAATGTTGGGTGGCTGTTTCCTTTTTCAGTCTACTGTATGCGTGTCGATTTCTCATTAAGGCCACCGTCCATGGCGTTTGACAGGCCCTTTGCCTGCGGGCGAGCTAATGTACGCGCTGATTGTTGAGCATAACAAAGGGCGCAATGTTATTGACAGGTGCGCATCATGGTGACCGGACGCCTTGTGAGCACTTGATGAGCACTTGGGCGCTTACGTAGCCGGAGAACTGGCCAGTAGCTCAACAGCGACCCGGTGTTGGAATAGTAGAATGCACTCAGAGGCCGGCAAAAAAAATGTGCATAAATAATGCCATCGCATCGAATCGAAGAATATAGTGAACTCATAACAAGCCTGCTGTTCCTTCGCATCCCACAACCGTCGCGGATGGGTCTCTATCAGCTTGTTTTCTATTTTCTCTAGGTGTCCCTTCTACAATCACAGAGATAGTCTTTGCTCAGGGCAGTAAATGCAGTGACGGGTAAATGTACAAAGGGTTAGCGGTGGTATTATTATGCTTAGTCCACACATATAGCTCGTACATAGCAAGAAAGGGGAGCTTAGTGATGAGAATGAGGTCACATAACCAGAGGGGGAAATATACACAAAGTTCTTCAGCTGCGTGAACCGCTCCAAATTGTCTGATTGGACCTGGCGAACTCAGGATTGAATGATTGTATTAAAGGCATTGCTTGGCTACGCCTAAATTTGCCAAACCATAATTGCGTCACTTGTCTATGTCGCCCCTTTGGTACAATTCTTGTGTAGTGATTCATTTGCATGCACACTGCCTGTACCCACTGTTCGACTGGGAATTATATCTAGCTACACTGACAAATCTGGGGCGCTGTAGCATGCCAAGTAGGCTGCACCTGTAGCATGAAAGATGAGGCCTCCAGCCTCTAAAGATTTACAGCCTCATTCATAGTCACGCGGGAATGCCCCACTCACATGGCGGGCAACTGACCGCCATGTAGGCGTTCAGTATGCCATCGGACCGTCTGGTAGCCATAGCGGACAGGCAACTGTAGATAGGCAGTGGAAAGCGCCTAGCTAAGGTTGCTTGTCCGTTGTAGCAACGCCACGTCTCCCCTGGCGTTTATGCTGCCATGGGAGACGTGGTGGTAATCTCACCAGGCATCATTTTGGGTCCCGTGGGGTAGTCCAGCTTCCCCAAATGGGGCGTGCTGGGCTTCCCCAGGGGTGCCGAAACTGTGCCCGTTACGGGTTTGCTTTTTTTGGTTGTTGTTGTAATAATTATTTGCAGCTGTATCTGCCGCTTATTTAAATTAAGACCAGCGCCAGTGGTGTATTACTCAGGGCAGGTCCGGTGTAATAAACCGCCAGTGCTGGGACTATGTTCCCACTGCTGAGGCGGCTTACTTTATAAATAAGCGGCAGTTATAACCGCACATGAGGCGGGCGGCCGGTTTTCCCACCAGTGCTGTGCTGGTGGGAAAACCGGCCACCTCTGAATGTGGCAGTATGAAACAATAAAGTTGGGCCACACAGTACTGGTATGACCTGTACGTTGCATTCCTGCTTGTTGCAGCCCATTGATGCGGAGCTGCGACATGCAGAAAGTGTGCCCTGAAGGCCGTAAAGCGGACAGGTAAGGTTATGAGGGTTATTATTCAAAAACAGACTTTAGGCAGGAGGGGGATGGATTGATGTGCTGTGGGAGTGGAGGAGATGCATGAGGAGTGAAATCCCCATCAAAATTAACAAAAAACAATGGGTCAGTGTTGAGCAGGGTTGCGACACAGAGCAGTAAAAGTGCTTTTTGTTAAACTGTCTTCATTTTAATGGCAGCCAC